>PVKB01005630.1:0-89833 GCA_004027205.1 Ctenodactylus gundi | reverse complement strand
CTGTTTTTTTTTTTTTTTTTTTTTGAAGCAGGGTCTTGCTCTATAACCTAGGCTGAACTCAGACTTGCAGAAATCCTCTTGTCTCAGCCTCCTAACTACTGTGATTACAGGTATGTGCCGTATCGTTCAGATAGTTTGTACGTGGCGCTGGGGATTTGAACCCAAGGCCCTGTAACTGACTCCTGAGCTATGCAGCCAGTCTCTTCCATCCCTCCGATCCCCCTCGCCCTGTCTCCGGTACTAAACATCGAGCCCAGGGCTTTCACGCCGAGCTATATCCCCAGCACCCCACCCCCCAGCCCCGTTTATTTTGGTTTTTGAGGAAAGGACTTGGAAGTTACCTGGTTGCCTAGGCTGGGCTTAAACTTGAAATCCTCCTGCCTCAGCCTCCCACTGTACTGAGATTAGAGGTGCACCAGGCTGGTGACATTTCTTCACTTATTAAAGAAGTGCTTGACTAGACTCTGGTGAAGGGATAGATACCGGAAGCTACCCTTGGACCCAGCACATGGACCTCAAGGGGCCGTGATGCAGGACTGTGATGAACCTGTCACAAACGTGTCATGGGACCTTTCCTCACAGCGTCTCAGGGGGCTGGAGCTGGCCCTGGGACAGCTGGGCTGCAGCAGGCAGGAGGCAGACACCCTACTGCCAGGAATCTGGAGGCTGCTGCCTGCGGAGGGAGCAGGCGCTGCGGGCAGGCGTTGCCAGCTCCACCGTCACCCTCTCGCTGTCCTGGCCGTCTTCACAGGCAGCAGCATCCTGTGGCCCCACCCCAGGGCTCGCCCCGGGACACAGGTGTCTGCGGCCTGAGCATGGGACGCAGGTGCCATGTAAACACAACAGGAACACGGAACCGTGAGCTGGTGTGGCACAGAGGAGGGCGCGCCCACGGGGCCCAGGGGGTCCCCTCCTTCCTCCCCAGACCCCAACCTTCTCTCATTCCGACTTCTGTGGATACTGTCCTGTGGGTTGAGTCCGGAGCCTTCACCCTGAGCTACGCCCGAGCTTGTTTTTATTTTGAATTTTGAGTCGGGGTCCCACTGTGTTGCCCAGGCTAGGCTCTATCTTGAGATCCTGCGGCCTTAGGCTCCTAGAGTGTTGGGATACCAGGCCCGGGCCGCAGGCCTCGCTCCCAAGTCTCCTTCCGCCACCTGTGAGCGGTGTGTCTGCCTGGGCGCTGCATGCCCTTTTTGCACCCCGCCCCGGGTGGAGGGGTCCCCTCCCATCCTTGGCACGTGGCCAGCTCGGCCCACGGAAGCCCCAGTCTCCAGAACCTCAGCTCTGTTTGCCAGAGGTACTGGGAATATCTGTGCAGCAGCAGTGACAGGGCCACGACTTCAAGGTGGGGACCCTGCACCCACACGGCCTCTCCTGGGGCTCAAGGCGACCCTCTGGCTCCCGCAGAGCAGCCTGGCTCAGTGGCTCCCGTCCGGCCCATCGTGGCCTTGCTCGTGTGGGGAAGTCAGGGGTTCGGATGCTGGCTGTAATTTCAGGGGAAGCAAAGACCAACATCAGGACGCGTGGGGAGGGGACACTGAGCACCGAGCACAGCTGAGAAAAAGGGCACCAGGGACAAGATGAAGAGGCATTAGCCAGGTATACTGGCACGATCCCAGCATTCTGGGAGGCTGACGCAGGAGGCTCCCAAGTTTGAGCCCGGCTTGAGCGACCTAGCAACTTAGTGAGACCCTGTCTCAAATAGACAATAAAAAGGCAGAATGGAAATGAAGCTCAGAGCAAAATCTCTGGGTTCAACCCCCAGTACAAAACAAGAAGAAGAATAACAAGAACAAAAGGAAAGGAGAGGGTGGCGGCGCCAGTGCCCCACGCAGGGCCGCCAGGGACTGGAGAGGTGCTCAGTGTGACCACGAGCTGACCTTGTTCGAGGCTCCAAGGAGAGCCTCCCCACCTTGGGCAGTGCCAGCCTCCCTCCCCTTCCTTCTTGTTCCAGGTCCGAGCAACGCGGGAGATCAAGTCCTCTCCCCCACGGCACAGTGAGCCTGGGCCCCTGGAGCAGCTTGACCAGGACCTGACCGGGAGGGACACGGGCCCAGCCGAGCCAGGTGACAGGCCCTGCTCAGGGTGGGGCTGCAGGTGTCAGCCCAGAGTTCTGGGGCTACTCCTCCACCATGCTGTAGGTCAGCGATGCCACCCTGGCGTCCGCTGGGTTGGGTGCAGCTGGCCTTCTGCCCCCTGCCTGACCTCTTCTCTGCATGGGACCAGATGGACTCCTTGTTTGTCACCAGAGTGACTTTCAGCTTCTTCTTCTGTCCCCTGACAGCCAATAGATGAGCCCACCTACAGCCAAAGCCGCTCAGGTCCCACAGGGCTGGGCCACGCCTCTTCTGTGTCACACAGGGGACAGGGACCACGGACCCCAAAGCCAGCTCCTTTGCCTCATCCCAGGGAGAGAGCAACAAGGGAGATGGAAGGGCCTGGTCCCAGCCCCAGGGTACTCACAGGGCATCAAGGGATAAGAGCAACTTATGGAGGAGGAACAGCTGGGACACAAGGGTGTGCGGTGACTGCCGGCCCTGCAGGAGCCTGCGTGTGTAGCTGGGCGTGGTGGACCAGGCCTGGATGCCCCTATGGAGACCCCAGCCCTCATGAACAAGGCCAGTGCTTGGCTGAAAGCTGGTTGTGGCTGCGTATCTAGGCCACGGGACCCGAGGGGGACATCAGAGCCAGGGCCGGGATGTGGCGGGAGCTCTCACTGCCCGCCCGTGTTGATTTGAGGGCCTGGTCAGGCTAGAGGCCAAGGCGGGCACTGTCGAGGCTGCTGGGGGACCCAGGGGCCACAGCTGGGATTCTCCTTGATTGGTTGCGAAGCACAGCGACCCAGGCCTGGCATGAGCAACGCCAGGGCTGCCGGGGTTTCTGGGATGGGCAGGGCCTCCAGGAAGAACCACTGACCTAGTTTCTACTCCAGCCACCCCCGCCCTGCTGCAAGACGCTGGCAGCAGGGTCACTTCTCATAGCTGGCTCCCAGGCACATGGGAGGGTAAGGGCAGGAGCTGAGACTGGGCCTGGCACAGGTCCGCTGGCACGGGCACGGGCTTGGTAAAGACGGGTCTGTGCTTCCTCACTTTTTCCTTTTGGACATTTTTCTCAACAGAAACAAATATAGTTTTTTTTTTCCAGTACTGAGGATTGAGCCCAGGAGGCACTGTGCTACATACCCATCCTTTGCTAAAATTTCCATTCTAGCTGGACCTGGTGGCACGGCCTGTAATCCTGGCACTCTAGGAGGCTGAGACAGGAGGATTCCAAGTTTGAGCCCAGTCCAGGCAACTTAGCGACTTTGAGAGACGCTGTCTCAAATACACAATTGAAACCAAAACAACTAAAAAATTAAATTTGCATTTTGCGTGTGTGTGTGAGGCACGGGGTTAGAGTATACGCCCCTACATATTCAGACCATTTTCATTTACGGTTTTGAGACAAGGGCTCACTAAATTGCTAAGCTGCCTAGGGTAGGCTAGAACTTTCAATCTTTCACACCTGGCTAACTTGTGTTAATTAAAAACAATGACACTGTGTCTGGGGACAAAAAGTACCATTGGCTAGAATCCTGCCAGGAGGAAGATGACATCCTCAACTTGGAAAGTTGGAGAGTTATTTACTTATTTAGAGACAAAGTCTCACTCTGTAGTCTGGGCTGGTTCTGAACTCACCCTCCTCGCACCTGGTCCTGGGACTAGTGCTTTCCTCTTCGTGCCCAGTTCTTTCACAGCCACCACTGGCCAGACCTGCAGGGTGGAGGCTGGGGAGTCTGGAGAGGGACCTGGGGGTCAGACGGGGAGACAGGGCTCAGACAATTCTGAGTGTGCCCTTCTCAAGGCCTCTGTCCCCAGGCGCACTCCCAGGCCCCTCCTCAGCTACCATCTTCACGCCTGACCCCAAGAGGAGGTGACCAGGGCCCGGGGTGGGACAAGCAGACAGAACAGGCGAGGAGACAGGGCGGGACAGGAGCGGCCGGATGCGGCACACCTGTGACGGTGACGTGACATGAGGGACGAGCACTGGGGGAAGTGAGGAGAAATGAAATTCCGGTGGCTTCATTAATCTTGCAGTCACGCAGCCGCCTGTGCCCTCCCCGCCCTGTTGCGGGAGTCGCCCATGCACCCGGAGGTGCTGGGGAGGGGCCCAGTGCCTTCACACGGAGCTGCAGCCCTGCCCTTTCATTTTTGACGTTGAGGCAAGATTGTCTGAAGTCACTCAGTTGCCTAAGCTGGACTGGAGCTGTGACCCTCCTGCCTCAGCGTCCCAGAATACCGGCCTGGGGCGCCAGGCCTGGCTCACAGGCGCTCTTGATCTCCCATCTCCAAAACTAGGAGTCAGAGGAAGTCTTCACCCAAAGGAAGTTAAGGCCAAGAGGGTAGCAGGCCTGCCCAGAGTGGCCTGGCGGCGACGCGGCCACAGTGAGACTGGACCCCTTGCCAGGCTTTGGCTAGCTGGAGCTGATGTCACCAGCTAGGGATGGGAGGCAGGTAGCTAGGCTACTAGGCTGCCATCTCTGTGAGGAGAGCCACTCCCTTCTGTTTCCTGCTCTGCTCCTTTACCTGGCAGTGCCCGGGACTCAGGAGACCAGTGACAAGGGGTCTCTCTCTCCCTCTCTCTCTTTCTGCCTCTCCCTCCCCGTCTCGCTCCATACGGGGCATGGAACCCAGGGCCTCTGCATGGAGCTATAGCCCCTGCTATTTTATTTTGAGACAGTCTCGTTAAGCCCCTAAATTGCCTAGACTGGGCTGGAACTGGCCACCTTCCTGACCCAGGCAGCTCTAGGCTCTGAAGCTTCCGTCTGGCTGGGCACCCCGCCCCTCCCGGCTCCATCCCTGGGTCTGCTGGCATCCGGCGTGGGCTGGGGCGCTGGGCGGTATGCTAGGCTGAGAAGAAGGCCTCAGACGTCAGGGTCTGACCTCACTGTCTCCCTGGTGGGTCTTGGCTGGACTCAGTGGAGAGATGGAACTCGAAGGGGTGGGTTTGACAGCAGAGATGAGCCTCCCCAGGGTTCACCCTGGCAAACTCACTGGTACTTTGAATATTCACCGCCCGGTGCTCAGGAACAAGTCTTGCCCCCAGGACTCTGAGTGGAAAAAGCCCCTCCAACGCGCGATCGTCTGGTTGCGGGTGAGGCAGACATGATCCTGAGCCTGAACTGAGGCAGAGGGCAGAGCTCTCCACACCCTGGCCGTTTTGGACTTGGCTTTGAGGAACAAACAGTTCCCCAGGGGAAGCAGGTGGACGGATGAAGAGGGCCCGGAGGAGGGTGGCCTGGACTTCCTCCTCCTCCCGGGGCCCACAGGCTCAGCGTCCCTTGTAGCCCCGGGGCTGCTCTCCCCCCACCACCACGCCAGGGCGCAGCCTTCTTCCCTGTCACACAGGGCAGGGTTCCGGTGACCTCGGAGCCCGTTCAGGGCACTTCTCCTCATCCTTGGGTTTTACATGTTTCTTCCAGGTCTCTTATTCTCACATTTAATTAATGTTCCGCTTGACTAATAAGACACAGCAGTAGCAGCGGGAGGCCTGGGGCGGAGGGTGGGGGCTGGCAGGGAGCCGGGGTGAGGGCGGCTGGGCGGGTGTGTGCTGGGAGCCTGGAGGGGGCAATGCCACTCAGGGGAAACGCCCCTCCTGCGGCTCCTACTGGACGGCAGGTGACCAACAGCCACTTGGAGGGCCATTTCTGTCTTCCTCCTTCTCCTGCCCCTTTTCTTTCTCTTTCGTTCCTTCCTTCACTCTCTCGTTCTTTCTTTTGAGATGGTGGTCTCACTATCCTGCCCAGGCTGGCCTCAAACTTTCCAGCCCAAGCCATCCTCCTGCTAGCCTCCAGGGAGCTGGGGTTTGGGCTGCTTGGGGAGGTGGCCTGGGGGGAGCACGATGAAAGCCTTGCCCGGCCTCAGCCCCTCCAGAGTGGGAAGCTCTGAGCGAGGATGAATGGGACTTCTGTAATGAGAAAAACCAGTTTAATTTTGTACCAATTTGCTGAATGACAAAAAATAGCTGTTTAATCTGAAGTCATTGTAAAAAGAAAAAATTCCCTTTATTTATTTGAGACAAGGTGTCACTTCCTTCTAGCTCAGGCTGGTCCTCTGTGGGGCCCAGGGCTCAAACCCGGTGCTCCGTGCTGACCTGGCAGGCGCCCTAGCCACTGAGCCCCCCGCCCTCTCGCTCTGACTGTTGGTGAGCAGCAGCGCTAGGCCAGGGGGGCGGTGCTGTGCCCCCGCCCCCCGCTGGGCTCCGACTATGCCGGTGCGGCCCCTCGGTGTGGTGATCTGTTTCCGACCTTGACAGAGGCCCGTGTGGCCCCTGCTGAAGGTCCTTCCTTTGCCCCAGCCTGGCCCTGGGGCACACACGCCTCCGAGCCGCTGTCATTGTCCACACAGTAAGGGTGAGACCCCGCTGCTTGCTCCCTGGTGACCCAAGCGAGGTCACTTACTTCCCAAGGCCTCCACCACCATCAGGCCAAGGGACACGACCTCAGGGCCGCTAGGGTGGCGCGTAGTGACCGCAGCCACGGAGGCCCATCACTATAGCAACTGAAGCAGCCTCCCAACACCCTGGGATGAGCGGCTGCCCGCCGCTCCTACCAGCCCCTCTGCTGAAGCTGCCATAATGAGCGTCCCCGGCAGCCAGGCACGGCCATGCCGCGCCGCCCGGACGCTAGAAGCCCTGGTGGCAGCGCCAGCGTCGATAGGAGGATGCCGCGCCTGGCGGGCGCTGGGCAGGCAGACAGCAGTCGGGGTGCGGTTTCCGGGCAGGGCCAGGCCCAGGCCAGACAACGTCTGTCTACAGCCGGGAAGATGACGCAGGAGGCCAGAGCAGGCGAGAAGGGGCCTGGGCTAAAAATGTCCCTCGCCTCTGCAAGGGCCACATGCACACCCAAGTCACATGGTGGGATCGGCGTGACACGGGAGTCAAGCTAGGGATGCTTCAGGGCTGTGGGTCAGAGCGCTTGCCTGGCAAGTGTGAGGCCCTGGGCTCTGCTTCTGCTGGTGCCGGCTGCGGAGGCCCACACCTGGAGTCCTAGCTAGCGCTGGGGAGGCCAAGACTGGAGGATTACTAGGAGTCCAGGGCCAGCCGGGTTGCATAGGAGGCTCAGGACCAGACCGAGGCCTTGTCCCCCTCAAAAAAGAGAAATGTCTAGAAAAGTGTGTGCATGTGTGCGTGTGTGTGTGCGTGCGTGCGTGTGTGCGTGTGTGTGTGTGTGTGTGTGTGTGGTGCTGGGGAGTGAACCCAGGGCCTTCACACAAAGCTGCAAACCCAGCCCACTTTGTAGTTGTGATTTTGAGTCCGGCTAAGTTGCTCAGTTGTCCAGGCTGGGCTCAAACTTGAGATCCTCCTGCCTCAGCCCCCTGGAGTGCTGGGCTCACAGGCTTGTGCCAGCAGGCTGGGCCTGGTGTCACCATGTACGGTGAGGTCACACGGAGAGGGTACAGCTTGGTTCTGTATGCCTGGTGTCCTTGCAAGGAGCAGAGACACAGTGACACACATGAGGACGGCCAGTGACCCTGGGGACAGGGCAGCATGGGGCCCATACCGGGAGTTGCAGGAGCCAGTGAGACCCCTCCACCCCCCCCCCCACCAGAAATTACAGGGCCTGGGCTCCATTCATGCCTGAACTCAGAAGTGCAGCTCTCAGCGTCTGTGACAAGCCACTGCAAAGCTGTGGACGGTGGCCGCCCCAGGAAACCGCACTCAGCCACGGCCGCCTGGCCCAGGGCCGCTGTGGTCCCATGTTTGGGCAGTGCCTGGACCATGGGCCGCCACCTCTGGCGGATTTGCTCACAGCTGCACTGATAGGAGCGGGGCATGGCTGGAGGAGGGGGTCAGGGCGTCACCTGCAAGGGCGCCGTTTTTATTTTTTAAATTTTAAACATTTTATACGTGAAGCACAGACTCAAGAACACATTGGTAACACGGCCTGGGGAGACAGTGGCCATCCACGCCCCCTTGGCCTCTTTTCCCTCCCTCTGACCCACGCCCTGCACCCTCCCTCCCACTCTCAGAGATTCATCCCTTCCCCAGCGCTCCGCTGCCCGGTTCCTGCTGTCTCTCTCGTACTTGAGCCTTCTTATGCAATTACTTTGTGGATTTCGTCAGAGGGCACCCGCCGATAGTCTTCTGTGTTTGGTCCATTTCACTGAGTGTTACTGACATGAAGTGGCCCCATTTTCTTTCTATTGCTTCGTATCTGTCTTCCTTTACGGCTGCACAGTATCCCATTGTGTATGGCCACCACACCTTCTTTGTCTGTTCCTCTTTTGATGGGCAAGTAGGTTGTTTCCAAAATTAGGCTATTATGAACTGTGTGGCTATAAACATGGATACAAGTATGTCTTTATGTTATGCTGATTTTATTTTTATTTTTATTTTTTGGGGGGAGCATGCCCAGTAGAGCTGTAGTTGGATCAAATAGAGTTTCTATTATGAACTTTCTAAGGAATCTCCAGAACCAGGTCGCAGTCCCACTCGCAGCCTCACCAACAATTGTTGCTTTTTGAGTTCTTAACCCTTGATGCAGGCCGCTCTCACTGCGGTGACAGGAACCCGAACGCGCCTGGTTCGCCCTTCTCTGATGGCCACTGGTGTCCCTCACGTTTTCGTGTGCTTGTTGGCCATTAGTACTTTCTCTTCTGAGGAGGTTTTTATTGCAGCTGTCCCTGTCTTGATGGGGTCACTTATTTTACATTTTTTTTAGCTCATCATATGTGCCAGATATTAATCTTCTGAGGCATCGCTGGCAAGGATCCTCTCCCACTCGGTGGGTTATCTCTGCGTCCTCTTGACCGTTTCCTTTGCTGTGCAAAAGCTTTTTGGTTTGACGTGGCCCCCGCGTTGTACCTGTTCTTATTCCTTACCCAGCTGGGGTTCCGTTCAGGAAATCCTCTCCTGTCCCCGTGATTGCTAACGTTTTGTCTGTTTTGTCTTTCAGTGGGTTCAATGTTTCTGTCTTGATATCCAGGTCTTTGATCCCCTTTGATCTGATTTGAGTGACAGACATGAATCTAATTTCATTCTCCTACATATGGTAGTCCAGTTTTCCAGCACCGTGTGTTGAAGATGATTTTTTTCCTTTAGTGGATTATTGTGACCCCTTAGTCAAAAATTAGGTGACTGAGGGTGTTTGAGTTTGCTTCTGTATCCTCAATTCTGTTCCAGTGGTCCTCCTGCCTGTCCTTGTACCAGTACCGGGTAGATTTCATCACTGTTGCTTTGTGGTGTATTTCAAAATCTAGAACTATGATGCCTTCAGCTTTGTGGAAGGGCATATTCTTTTTTTTTTCCAGACTCACCAAAACAAAGAGTTATTAGAGAAACAAATATCAGTCTTTTGAGAGACTTCATGTTATAAGAAAATTAGCTACCTCATTTTAAAATTAATCAATAATTATGCCTATTTGTGAAGGACAATGTTATGTATTGATCCTTTTTCCCATTTTATGTGTGTGCATGTGTGTGTGTGCGTGTGTGTGTGTGTGCATGTGTGTGTGTGTGAGATACATAATGCTTACAGTGAACTTGGGTATTTTGTGCACATACATACCACAGCAACAGTACCATCCCCCCCTTCCCATTTTTGGCCCTCCCACACCCTCCACATCCCCCTGTATCTCCCACTATCACACCCATTTGGCTCTATACAGTGCCTGTATTCTGGGTTTCCTAATACAGAGGAACCACGTGATATTTAACATATTTAATCTCCTGCATTTGACTCACTTCACCACTCAAATCACCACCTTTAGCTCAGCTTCCCACCCCTAGACTGAGCTGCAGTGGCCATATCTTGATGCCCCGTCTCTGAGTCCAGCAGAGCCCTTTGGGATGATTTGCCAAAAGTTATTTTTTTCTGCATATTACTATGTTTTTGTTGAGATTCTTTAACATGGACTCACCCACCAGTCCACATAAGAAAAGAACTATAACAATGAAATTCATAAGACTAGAGAATGCGAGAAAGAAAAAGAGAGAAATTAAATTTCAAATTCCTTAGCTGGGTACTGAAAGGTAAATGTTTATACATTCAAGAGACATTCAGGTAATCATTACATCAGTCAGTTCCCTTAGGATAAACTTACATCAAAGACCAAATAAGTGAATTGCTACATTAAATGAACTAAAGACCATATCACAAAGGTATATTGTACATAAGCAATAGATATAGGGGCACACTTAATAAATTCAGAATTAAAAAATCTTTTATTTCATTGTAAAAACTTTTATTATTTACTCACATTTCACTAATTACTAACATTTTGCCAGATTTGGCTTATCATTTTATCTACCTATCCATCCATAAATTCATGCATATATATTTTTAAAAGATTTTATATCAATTCCCTAGGTTGAACATAATTACTATGTTTTGCAAACTAATATACTATTAAAATAATAATTATAGGGAAAGTTTCACAGATTTTATGAGATAGATGGTACTTTTTAGAAGGATACCAATCAAATGATTCAAATTCCAATCTATTTTTTTGTTATACTTTCTCTTTAGATGTTTCCTTTCCTCCAAGTTCTTTGGTACTGCTTCTCTCTTTCTCCTTCCCTCTCTCTCTCTCTCTCTCTCTCTCTCTCTCTCTCTCTCTCTGTCTCCCAAATATTCCTTCAAGTATTTTTTCTTTTTTTCTTTTTTTTTTGAGACAGGGTCTCACTCTGTACCCCAGGCTGGTCCTGAACTCACTATGGAGCCCAGGCTGGCCTTGGACTCACGGCAATCCTCCTGTCTCAGCTTCCCAAGTGCTAGGATTACAGGTGTGCACCACCATGCCGGGTTTATGTGGCTCTGGGGAATCAAACTCAGGTACTTAGTGCTTGAGTTAGCGCTTGCTAGGCAAGTGCTTTAACCGGTGAGACATTCCTCCATCACTTTCAAGTATTTTCTGCAATGCTGGATAGGGGTCCCAAATTTCTTTTGGGATTCTTGGCCATGAAATTTTTTTCTTCCCCTTCAGTTTTCAGGGATAATTTTGCTGGACACCACAACCTGGGTTGACACTGGCTGTCTTTTCAAGCTTGAAAGATTCTGCTCCAGGCTCTCCTGGCCTTTAAAATTTGCATTGAGAAAACTGCAGTAATCCGAAGGATTTACCTCGGTGGAATAATGTCTGGTTTTCTCTTGCTGCTTTTAATGTTCTCTCTTCCTGTTATATTTCTGAGGTTTTGATTATGATGTAACATGGCAAGTCTTGTTGCTGATTGAGGTTATCTGGTGTTCTATAAGCTTCTTGTACCTGAAAATTAATTTTTTCCCTAGATTTAAATTTTTTTCTTGCATGATTTCAGTGAACATATTCTTTATTCCTTCGGTGCTGCCTTCTGCTCTTTCTCCCACATCCATAACTCTGAGATTGGTTCTCTTTGAATCGGTCATCAGCTGCTGTATCCAGCTACTTTGCTCATTTCTGATTCTGGAGTCATGCCTAATTATGGCATTTGTTTCCTCAGCCTTGTCTTCAAGGTCTGAAATTCTGTCCTCACAATGTTCGAGTCGACTTCTCCTGCTTTCAGATATATTTTTCATATCCTGAATTTCAGCTAGATTTCCTTTCAAAATTTCCATTTCCCTATCATAATGTTTCTTCATAGCTCATATTTCCTTATTTATTTCAGCCAACTTTTTACTTGTGGCTTCAGTATGCTCAGTGAGCTTTGTCTCCATTGGGACCACTGTTTGATTAGTAAGTTCCTCTTTAAGCTTGCTGATCAATACTTGCATTTCTTTGAGAATATCTTGTTTGAACTGGTTGTTTGGCTCATTTATTTGCTTTTTGACTCTCTTCCCTATGAGTCCCACTATTTCAGGGCCCGTGCCATTAGTTTCTGGGGTCTCGGGCATCCCTGTGGGTGTCCTGTTGCTCTGTCTTCTTCCCAGGTTTCTGTTGTTGAGGGACTTCACCGTAAAGGCCTAGCCAGGAGGTTTCTTTGAATGAGTATGAGGGTGTGTGTGGAGAACCTAATTCTTCCAAGTTCTGTGCTGGGAGTAGGCAGTGAGGGAGGACGCGATGACCTCTGAGGTGTCTTGTTCACCCCTGGCCCTCTCTGCAAAGCTCTCCGGCCTGTCCTGGCTGCCCTCCCCCAGGACTGGCTCCCCACCCTTGGAGGTGCGCCCACTACCCTGAGCCCCTTAAGAAGTCAGCAGCTTTTCTCTCCTCTCTGCAACTGTCTCTTGTGTCAGTTTCTTCTAGGCACTGTCTAAGAGTGACTCCCCAAAACCTCGATATGCTCCTCTGAGCTTTCTTTTACTCTAAACAGTTCAGTCTCAGGCTCTTTTTGAAAAATGGCTCCTGCTTGTGTCATTGCCTGTTATGGTTGCGGAGCGCTGCTTCTGATCTGGGCTCCAGGAGGCCTTTTCCAGGGGGAACTCGCATTGCATTTGGGGTGTGCGCTGCCAGCAGGCTCGTTTCTGGAGGCGGGGCTGCCAGCTGCGGTCAGTTCCCACGTCTCCCAGTTCCGTGCTTAGTTTGGTCTGAGGTTCCGGGCTCCAGGTTTCCTTTCATCTGTGGATGCAGCAGCTCAGGGTCGCACTCAGTCGGCCTGGGGCTGCCTCCTGGGCTGCTCTTTTTCTCTACTTCTGATGTGTTTTGGGGGTTTCTGGCCTTCCCGTGGTCGTCTTTCAACTACTGGGGTGCTCCTCCCTGTCCTAGCTACTTTGAACTACTTTCTTAAATTTCTAAGCGGGTCCCCGGGGAGACATCATGCAGCTCCGTAGCTCAGCCGCCATCTTGGAAGGGCCTGTTCTCGCCTGGCCTCCCTTCTCCCTCTGCCTCCCACCATCGTGGAGCGAGCGGCTATCTTCTGCCATACCTTCCACCGTGTGGTTTCTGCCTGGACCCAGCCAACCCTGGGCTGAATCCCCCAGAACCTTGAGCCAGTTCAGCCCCTCCTTCTTTAAGTGACAGGCTTGGGGTGATGGGAAAGTGACATTTGGGGCCCTGCTGCTGGGGGACAGTCCTGTGTTTGGGGCTTCGAGCTTCTCTGCCTCAGGTCAGGGCCCTCATTTCCAGAGAGGCCCCTCCCCGATACATGGTAGGTCCTTTCACCTGCTGAGGCCTGACTCCACTTCTTGGCTCTAGTGCAGAGCCCTGGCCTTGGCAGCCAGAACACACCATCTTCTCTTGCATGCAATGATTGGCTGAGGGCTAGGCACAGGACTCAGGTCCATCCAATGAGACTCAGCATCAGGGCACTGAAGGAAGTACAGTAACCTCTTCTGTGCATCCAGGAGTGAGGCGGGAGAAGCAGGAGATGTCAGGGCCGCAGAGCCTCAGGAGGGGGTGACTGGCAGAGCCCAGTGAGATCTAGAACCCATGCCACACCCCACTGCCACCCCCCTGGAGAAGAAAAGTCCCTTCAGGGTGCACACAGCCCACTGGGTCCTCTGACCTCTCCTTCCTACCCTCCTGCCTCACCTGACTCACCTGGGCTCACCTTTTGTTCCCTTCCACGCTCCCAGGTGTGTCCTCTGCTCTCCTCGGCTGGGACACAGCTCTGCCCAGCTGTCCCGGGCATCCCCCAGAATGGCTGGCACTGCTTGCGGCCACTGCAGAGTGTGCATGCACCGAGCACCTGCTGGATGCCAGGCATGACCACAATCTCAGCTCTGTGGCCTTGCCACTGCCCTACCCTGTGTGCTCAGTGCCATAGGCATATAGCTGCACCTGGACAGATCCCTCAAGAACCCTGTGCCAGCTGGTGCTCCTTCCTTCTTCAGAAATTCTGAGCCTGGGCCACTGCTTGCCTGATAGTGGGCTATGTGAGTTCTGGAAAGTTCTGGAAACAAGAGTTCTTGGTTTGCTGGATTTCCAGGCCTGCTGACTTTCAGCGGTGGGGGAGGAGTCTTTCTGTTGTCTGGTGCCGAGGAGCAAACCATTGGCGACTTCTTGGCTTGAATCTCTGGGCTTTTCTTTTTTCCAGCATGACAAAGTACCTGAAATAGCCAATGCAGGAACAGGGCAGGTTTGTTTTGGCTCATGCTGTGCGAGGTTCTGTTCTAGGACGGCTGGCACTGTGGGGAGGAGGCTGCTCTGCTCAGGCTGCCGGTAAGGTAACAAGGCCTAGGGCCCCACTCCCCTTCAAGGCCCGGCCCTGCCCCAGCGGCTCCACCACCTCCCCGTGGAGCCGCAGGCCGAGTGCCAAGCCCTCTACCCATGTCCTCTGTGGGCACTTGGCCTAGCCATGCCCTGGAGGGTCCTCACAGTACAGTGGCAAAGTCCCCAGAGCAAGTCACCTCACCCGACTCTGGTGTAAACATCGCTTGGTGCTCCTTGAGCTGCGCTCACAGAGCGTCCTGATCCCGGGGTCACCACCAGGTCTGTGCCCAGCAGAGGGCTAGGGATGGGGAGGAGGGGGGGGACAGGGCGGGAAATGTGGGAAACCCAAGTTCTCCGAAGCACAGGGGCCAGAGCTGTCAGAGCCCCTCAGGGCCGCTTCCTAGGCTGGGCTGTGGGGGCTGGAGCCCCAGCCGTGGGCTGTAATTTCAGTGACACCTGGGGAGAGGGTAGAGACAGAAAGCGTGGGTGCTGGCCGGAGGGTTGGGGGGTGGAAGGGCAGGGCCGCGGGAGGGGTCACCCCGCAGGGTCCCAGGAAGAGCAGCCTGGAGAAGCGGCCAGGCCCTGGAGATGAGCCGATGGCCGGACACGGAGGGGAACATGTCGTTAATGACCCTGTGCCAGTCACCTGAGAGGTGGCGGGGGACGGGGCAAGGTTGCCTGAGCAAAGACACCTGTCCAGTCCTGGGAGAGGGCGATGATGCCACCGTGCTCAGGGCGTCCCTCGCGGAGTGGGTGTTTCCCGTGGGTTCTCTGCCAGCCACACGGCCTCCAGCCTGGCAGCCTGCCGCTCTCCTGTCCCTCCGTGGAGAAGGGTGGCTCTTAAGGGCAGAGCGGAGTCCACCACTGCCCCCCCACCTCCAGGCTGCCCTAAGAAGAAGGCACAGCCGCCACTACCACGCCCACCTTCTGCGCTTGCTTTCTCTGGGCTCTTCGCTGGGAACACGCGGGTCCTGCCGGGGAGGGAACTGGGGGTCCCTACACCGGGGAGGTGTAGCTCTGCCACACAGAAGGCCAGACGCTTTGTCAACTGCCACTCCCCACCTTGCTGTCCCTGGAATCTCTGTCCTGATTGCTCAGGAGGGACCCGTGGGTGCCACACCAGACGTGACCTGCGCATGGAGGGACAGCCCAGCAGTGGGACCCACTGAGGTTTCTGAGTGTGCGGCCCCAGGAAAACCGAGCCAGGGCCCTCACATGA
Organism: Ctenodactylus gundi; assembly: GCA_004027205.1. Classification (NCBI taxonomy): domain Eukaryota; kingdom Metazoa; phylum Chordata; class Mammalia; order Rodentia; family Ctenodactylidae; genus Ctenodactylus; species Ctenodactylus gundi. Next base: position 74,572 of record PVKB01005630.1, on the reverse strand, counting down.
GCTACGTTCCCAGGCCTCTTTTTATTTTTGATTTTGAGACAAGTTCTTGCTAAGTCATTTGAGCCAGGCTGGCTTCCCAGAGTACTAGCATTACTCTGGTGCCACCATATGTGGCTGAGTCTTATTACCTTGTGCAATTAGTACGGGTTATATATCATTTTTTTGTCTTTTCTTTTTTTACAGTGCTGGGATGGGACCAGGGCTTCACTCACCGCTGAGCCACACCCCACCGCATTCTAATAATTGGGCCTTTACCAACCTTTAGGGTTTTCTGGATCCTCTTCCTTTCACATTCTAATAGGCAAATCCTATTGGCTCCTCCTTCACAACGTGTCCAGTATCCGATCCCTCTCCTCTGGCCACCACCACCAGACAATTGCCAGGGCCCCTGGCCTGCTCCCTCTACCCAGCAACCGACTTACACCCTACCCAGTGCACGAAGAGTTCCCTTTCTGTTTGACTGTTTGTTTTTGAGGTAGGGTCTTACTCATTACATAGCCCGGGCTGGCCTCAAACACACAGCCAACCTCCTGCCTCAGCCTCCCAAGTGCTGAGATTATAGGCACGCACCACCATGCCTGGTTTATGCGGTGCTGGGAAATGGAACTCGGGGCCTTGCACTTGCTAGGCAAAGGCTCTAGCCCTTGGGCTATTCCTCCACCCCAAATTTTAATTTTTAAAAATTTACACTCTGGGAGACTGAGGCAGAAGGGTCACCAGCTCAAACATAGCCTGGGCAACTTAAGGACTTACCAAGACGTCTCAAAAATAAAAAAGAATTAAAAAGGACTAAGGCCAGAGCTCGGAGAGGAGACCCCGAGTTCAGGCCTGGTCCTGCCCTGGCTCCCTGGCTATGGGTAGCTCTACCCTCCCTCCTGGGCTCCAGATTCCCGGTGTTTCCTGTGCTAGCTAGAACCTTCCTGTGCTGGTGCCCAGACTCCAAACAACTGTCTGACTCGTCCGCCCTCTCGTGGTGACCACCAGAAGTTGTTCACTAATCTGACAGCCTCTCCTGAAATTCTTTTCCTGAAAGCTTAGTGGGAATTTCTTGGTTTTATTTTTCATTTTTTTAGTGGAACCCAGAATCCCACACTTGCTGTCCCAGCACTGAGATGCACTCCAGCTGTAGAGCTCAGATAGGCCTTTGGGGACCTCAAAGGGTGGCCACCGAGTTTTTCCCCAGTTTGCACAAATCGTGAGAGGAAAAGGGCTCACTTTTCAAGACAGCCAGAAATCTGGGTTTTAGGTGCAGCTTCTAAATTTTGACAGGCTTGCAACAAATTTAGGGCACATACCTCGTTATGGAGATGGGGCCCAGATTCTGCAGAAAAACAATAGACAGTTTTGGGTTTCTTTCTTTTTTTAATATATCACCTCCCTTTCTCCTTTCCACCCTCTAATCCCTCGTTCCCTTTCCTCTCCAAAAAGCCCATCTTCCCACCCCCTTCCAAATCTCACATTTGTTATGGTTTGGTCTTCTCATGAGTTAGAAACCATGTGATACTTAACTTCCTGGGTCTTATTCATTTCGCTGAGCATAATGGTCTCAAGGTGCATCCGTTTACCTACAAATGACTCAATTTCATCATTCTTAATGGCAGAGTGATACTCCACTGTGCACATGTACCACATCGCCTTTATCCAGTCAGCGGTACTCAGGCACATTGGCTTCCTCCAAGATGTGACTATCATAAACTGTGCTGCTATGAGCATGGGAAGGCATGTATCACTATAGCATGATGACTTTAACTCTTTTGGGAAGATACCCAGAAGAAGTACAGCTGGGTCAGATGAAATACTGATTTTCAGTTTTCTGAGGAATCTCTGTGCTGCTTTCCACAGTGGTTGTACAAGTCTGCGGTCCCACCAGCGGTGTAGCAGGGTTTTGCTCCCCGCAGCCTCGCCAGCCTTTGCTGTTTTGCGAGTTTTTCATACCAGCCCTTCTTACTTGTGTTAGATGGAGTCTCGGTGCTGTTTTAATATGCATTTCTCTGACGGCTAAAATTGTTGAACGTTTTCACGTATTGACTGACCATTTCAACTTCTTCTGAGAATTGTTTCCTTATTTCAGATTCCCATCTTTTTTGATTGGTTCCTTTATTTTGGAGGGTCTACTTTTTTCACTTTTCTTGATAATACTTCTGCCTGAGAAGTAGCTGACAAAGATTTTTTTTTTCTTGCGGTGCTCGCTTCACTCTGTTGATTGTAATTTCACATAACCCCACTTGCTGGTTCCTGGTGTTATCTCTTGTGCTTTGAGTGTCTGACTGAAAACATCCTTGCATTTGCCTAAGTCTTCAAGGGGCTTGTCCACTTCTTCTTCCAACAAGTTCAATGTTTCCATTTTAACGTCTAAGTCTTTGACCCGTTTCGGTGTGGTTTTGGCGCATGGTGAACGTTGTGGGCCTGGTTTCAGTCTTCTGCACGTGGTCAGCCAGTTTTCCCAGCACCATTTGTTAAAGGGGCTGTCTCTGCTCCAGTGTGTGTTCTGGGCCCGTGTTGAAGGTCAGATGGCTGAAGGTATGTTTGTGCACCCTCAGTTCTGTTCCATTGATCCACCTGTCTGGCTCTGTGCCAATTCCATGTTGTTTTTATCACTGTTTCTGTGTACTATACTTTGATATCTGGTATCGTGATGCCTCCCGCTTTTGTTTTGTTGCTTAGGACTGTTTTGGCTATTCGGGGCCTCTTATGGTTCCGTATACATTTTTGGATTGTTTTTTCTAGTTCTGTAAAAAATGCCGTTGGTACCCTGAGTGGGATTGGATTGGCCCGTTAATTTGTTTAGGGAGTGTGGCCAATGTTCATTCTGCCTATCCAGGAGCAGGGAATGTCTTTCCACTTTCTAAGAGTCTCTTGGATTTCTTTTTTATGCGTATTGTAGTTTTCGTATGGAGGCCCTGCACTTGCTTTGTTAGACTGACCCCTAGGCATTTTCTTCAAGGCGAGTGTGAACAGGATGTTTTCTGATTTCCTTCTCTGTGTTTCCATTGTTGCTGCAGAGGAACACTACTGATTTCTGTATTGATTTTATATCCTGCAAGTTTAGGTTTCTGAGGTAACTTCCCCATTTTACAGGCAAAGAAACCGAGGCCCCAGGAGGGATGAGGCCTGCTCAGTCACAGGCCAGAGACTGGCACTGCAGGGTCTCAGCCCGGTCTCCTCCCGTGTGTCCAGTTCTGCCCTCTGAGCTGCTCACTGTATGCCCTGTGTCACACGGCCCCAGTGCACGGTAACCTGGAAGGCCACACTTATGTCCCCACACCGTGTGTGACTCTGCCCATCGTCTCCCCCACCTGGCTCCATCCTGTAGCCAAGAGACCTGCCGCACTCATAGATATCACCCCAACCTGCGGCCTCCCTTAGGGCCCAAGGGCACCCCCCCCCCCCGCCTGAGGACAACCTGCCCTTTGAGTGTGGCCTGGAAGGAGGCCCCCACAGACTTTGAATTCAGGAACAGATTCCTGGGAAGGGAGTGGGGTATGCGGTCCCCGAAGTCCATGTCTCTGTCCCTCACGCTCATTGCTCTGGGAAAAGAGGGCAGAAGTGTGCTAGGAAGCCATGGACCAGACAGGCTGAAAGGAGAGGCTGGGGCAGCTCGGGGTGGAGCTCATGCCACGCTTGAGGCCCTGGGTTCCATCCCCAGTGCAGCTAAAACAAAGCAAAATGAGCGGATGGCTGCAGGGTGACCAAGGCAGGAGCCGGGCAGAGAGCCCCAAGCTGGCGGCCCTTGTGACTGGACAGACCAGCAAAAACTAGAGCTGGAGAGTACAGGGCCCAGGAAGTCTGTCCCTGCTGTGGAAGGGCACAGGGCCGCTGCCCTCTGTTCCTTCCGTACGGCCATCTGCACGGGACCCAGCTATCCCGCCGCTGGTGTCCTTGGGAGTACCACTCGGGCCCCAGGATGGGCACCAGCAGCTACTGGCTACACTGACCGTGGTCCTCTACGTGGGAGTGTGGGAGCGCAGCCGCGGCCCCGCAGAGGCCGCCCCAGCTGTCACACTGCGCGGAAGCAGAGGACGGCCGCGTCCTGGGCAGCTCCGCAGAGGACGGACTCCGGTGATCGTAGGAGGGGCACCCTTGGTTCATTTGCAGGAAAAGCCGGAATGGTGGGTGACCAAGGGGCATGGGATGCCGCAGGGCGCTGCAAAGGTCTGGGCAGCCTTCCGGGGGCCACAGAGGCCACGCAGGTGGGCAGAAGTCCGGCAGGTCACACGTCAGACTTGCTCTACACACACAAAGTGTGCGCGGGCATACAAGAGGTAACCAAGACGTTTAAAAATCTACCACAGTAAAAGGTGCTCTGCCATAGCTCTCCCTCAAAACCAACCCTGTCTTTGAGCGCACTCACTCCTGAGCTCTTGCCCCTTCCCGAAACAGGTCCGGACCCCCTTTCCTGTGAGTTTTTATGCACTAAGCGCACAGTGAGTGCTGCCGCTGGAGATCGTCCAGCAGAAAAGCAGGCTGTGGGGCCGTCACCGGGCGTCCTCCCCCACCGCCACGGAAGCCGGCTCTGGGAGGCATCCAGCCCTTCCTCCACGCCAGAGTGGCCACGGAGCGGCGTGTTTTAGATCAACTCACGGCAGTGCAAGCAGGGACACAAAACTAAGTTCCTTTTCTTTTTTCAACCAACAGCCACACTGGAAGCTAAAGCCGCAGCCCCCCGGCCTCAGCGTGCACGCCCCCCCCCCCCCCCCCCCCCCCCCCCCCCCCCCCCCCCCCCCCCCCCCCCCCCCCCCCCCCCCCCCCCCCCCCCCCCCCCAGCCTCCCCGGAGGCCAGCATCCTTCGTGTGCGTCTAGCCATTTCCGCCTCTCCTTGGAGAAGTGTCCAGGGAGGCGCCTTTCCAGGCAAGAGATGGCACTGGCTCACAGCGAGCTCGAGCAGTGAAGATGGCAGGCAGGCTGCTTGGACACTCCCTGTCCTCCGAGGACCTCAGGACTCCTTGTTCTGGTGTGAGAAACCGGTGAAAAAGGCTCCAGGTTTAGAGGGAGGAAGAGGAGCCTAGCTAGATTCTGAGGCTACCACAACTTCAGGACTGACGCCTGGAGGGACTTACTACTTTCAGAGAGTTGACACAGAGGAGACAAGGTCCTATAACTTGTCCCACGGGGCACACGGACGCCCACGCCCCGGCCCTGCCCTGCTTTGGTGCCCTTGGGGGCTTCCTGGACCCAGCCGCTCTGCTCACTCAGCCCTGGGTTCAGCCTGCCGCGGGTGGGGCAGTTCTGAGGCTGCAGGCCTATGTGGCCAGCAGGTGCCACTAGAGGGCCAGGCATAGCCAGACTCCATGGGCTCAGGGTGGGAAGAGGGAAGGAAGGCACATGCACTCTTGGCCCCAGGACTTGCACCGCAAGGCAGTGAACCGCCCAGACACCCAGCCTCTGCTTGGCGAGTGTTAAACTGGGGGCAGCTGGCTCCCAGAGACACAGCTGTGCCCACTCCTAGAGACTGGCTGGTCACCAAGCGCCTACGGTGTGCTGGGTGACGTGGAAAATGTGCAGAGAGACACGGCCATGAGAGACTTACTGCCTGACACTGAGGGTTGGGAAACTGGAGGATAACACAGGAGCCTGGAAGCCTTCGCAGACCAGCAGTCTCAGATGAAGAGCGGGGGGCGTCCTCTCAGGCTCTGGCTTCGGAGTATCCCCCCCCCCCCAGTCAGAGCCACATGGAGGCGAAGGGGCTCCCTGGAGGGGCTCCCAGGTAACTCACCGGCCTCTGGGATAAACTGTTTGGAGGGCTGGGTGAGGTTAGGCCTGCAAAGCCCTTGACACAAAACCCCGGCACAAGCCGGGCCTGGTGGCAGAGGCCTATAATCCCAGAACTCTAGGAAGCCGAGGCAGGAGGGTCCTAAGTTCAAGCCCAGCCTGGACAACTTAGTGAGGCCCTGCCTTAAAAATCACAAGTAAAAATGGGCCGGGAATGCAGCTCAGTACGAGGGCCTTCAGTCTGATCCCGTGTGCCACAAAGCAAGCAAACAAAAAGCCAGCCGACTCGGGTCACCTGACTTCTCAGGTGGGAGCCGGGGATGCACAGGCCTCTTGGCCTGTGAGGCTGGTGACAGCGTTTCTAGTTCCAAAGGTGACACGCCTGCGGCTGTCATGGTGCCTGCCGCCCATGGGAGGAGCGGGGGCGGGCCCAGCTGGGAGCCCGTGCGCGAGAACCCGGTGACTGAGCGCCTGCCCGCCTCACGGGGCCACAGATGTCCTCTGCACATGCCTCGCTCACAGGCTTCATCACACCCGTTTACACATGCACTGACACACCCACCTCCCTCACCGGCCTGTGATCAAACCCCAGACGTGCAAATCCTCACACACTGAAATCTACTCCTACGCATACGAACACACATGTGCTGGTATCGTCATGCACATGGAGACTAGTGGAGACACATAACACGCACACAACTGCTCATGCTCATTCTTGCCCTTGTGTTCACACTGACACACGCAGGTACACAAGCCTCACCCACGTGTTTGTATTTCACAAGCACACCACATCCACACCTACCCACAAGCATGCTTGCTGACACACATGGCCACACATTTCTACATACTTCCGTGGTCACACAGCACACATTAGCAGGCTCTACACCTGTGCTCAAGTTCCCACTGTTTACACATTCATACACACCCTGCTCACACTCAAAGCCATGTGCTCACGTAGGCATCAGAGCCCTGTGCTCACTTTTTCTTTTTATCAGGAACCCCTTCTGGGGTAACTCAGCTGCCCCTGGGATAAACTAACCTAACCCATGATAACTGACCTGCCTCCATTATAAAATACCCATCCCATTGGAAGTAACCCACTTCCATGATAACTAACCCATCCCCAGGGTAACTTACCTGACCGTCGGGTAAGTGATCTACCCCTGTGGTAACTCTCCCACGACAACCAACTGCCCCCAGCAGTAACTAACCTGTGAAAATTAACCCAGTCTTGTATAACTGACAGCCCCCCAACTAATGTACATGTTAATGATGCCACAGGGGGCACTCCACGCCTCCCTGAGCTAGAGGAGGAGTCTGGGACAACAGTGGGATGCTTGGCTACTTAGCCCAGTCCAGGCTGCTGCAGGGGAGGCACTCGAACCCCAGCGAGCTATGCAGGGCTCTGTGGAGTCACAGGAGGCCCCGGGAGGAGGGCGCCAGGCCTTGGCACCCCCATGGGGAGACACCGGCAGGGCTTTGGTTGTGTGAGCTAAGTGGAGGTTTGTAGTGAGATTGAGTAGGGTCCCAGGGACCAGAGAGAGTGTGGGGTGATCAGTTTTTAATTTTAGCTATCCTGGGACTGGGAGAATAGCACAGTGGTTAGAGCACTTGCCCTGCAAGTACAAGGCCCTGAGTTCAGTTCCCCAGTACTACAGAAACCGGGCACGGGGGTGCACACCTGTAATCTCAGCCCTGGGAGGCTGAGGCAGGAGGATTGTTCTGAGTCCAAGGCCAGCTTGGGCTACAGAGTGGGACTGTCCCAAAAAAAACAAAAATATTTTTAGCCATCCTACTTACGACAAGAGTAGTGTTATGTCATATGTATCCATTAGCAAACCCCTGGATGACCAGGTGTGGGGAGTACCTGGCATTACTTATCGGCTTTTCGGTTTTCATCATCTCAGGAAGCATCTACTAAAACCCTCCACCTACCGTTTACTGTGATCTTACTATTACAAGCGTTTTGTAAGGGCTAGGGGTGCACTCAGTCACGACACCGCTCACTTGGCCCCGTGGGGGCCTGTGCTTGATCGCTAGCACTGTCCCCCAAAACAGTTTTTGTTTGGTCCTGGAAATTAAACTCAGGGCCTTCACAGTGAACTATATTCTCTGACCCCTTTTAACAAAAGGGTCTCCCCAAGTTGCTAAGTTGACCAGGCTGGGCTTGAATTTGCCAGCTTCCTGCCTCAGTTTCCTAGAGTGCTGGGATGGCAGGGCTGCGCCATCAAGCCCAGCTAGGAATTCTCCCTATATTCCAGATACAGTATTTTTGCCAGGTATGTTTTATTGCAGACGTCTCCCCCGCTTGGCATTTCTCTTCATTTTTTTAGTGTTATCTTTTGAATGATAGCAGTTTGATTTTAATAAAGCTTGACTGATGAATAATTTCATTTGATTCAGGCTTTTTGTATTCTGGGAAACCTTTGCCTATCCCAAGGTTACAGAAACTTTCTATTCTATATCTTATAAAAATGTTATGGTTTTAGTTTACTATCCATCTCCTCAGGGGCCTCCTCCTGAAACTGTCAATGTGCTCCCCACCACCCTCAAACAGGAGCCAGCCTCGCCAACAACCCCCCTCCCCGGCTTTACCCCACCCATCCATCAAGTCCAGTCCACTTGATCCCCTAAATAACACCCGACTACCTTCCCCTTTCTACCTTGTCTTGACTACCTGACCAGTATCCGCCCCAATCCGAAATCCCCGCCTCTCTTCGCACTAAAAACAGACATTTCCAGGCTTGTCTTCCCAGTACCCTGGGAGGCCGGGCAAGACAATTTCAAGTTCAAGCCCAGCCTAGGCAACTTAGCTAGATTCTGCCTTAAAAAAAAAAAAAATAAAAAAAATAAAAGGGGACCGTCGCTAGATGTAAAGGCCTTGGGCTAGTACCACAAAAACAAAAGCAATCAGCAGGCACGAGGGCCCGCACCTGTCCTTCTAGCACTCTGGGAGGCTGAGGCAACGTAGTGAGATCCTGTCTCAAGATAAAATAAATAAAAATGATCGGGGGACAGAGCTTACTGCGAAGGTCCTAGGTTCAGCTTCCAGTACCAGAACCAGACCAAGCCAAGCCGAACCCCTGAGCAAAGGCCTTGGGAAATTCTCTGACTCGATCTCGGCCCTCGCCGGCTTCCCTCCTTCCCCGCCGCGGGCGTCAGGAACCGCGGCCCGTCGTTCTGACCAGCCCAGGGCCGCTCCGAGGAGCTGTCGCCAGCGGCGGTTTGATTCGGAGGGGCCCGCGTCGGCGCGCCCCTTCCTCGTCAGCCTAGGGGACGTGCGGGCGGCGGCGGCGGCCGCGGGGACGACGGCGGAGAGGGCGGCCGCGGCCCGGGCCGAGTCTCCCGCCGCCCGCCGGCGCCGCGGAGTCCGGCCGGCCGGGGGCGGGGCCACGTCTCCCGGGGCGGGGCCACGTCTCCCGGGGCGGGGCCACGTCTCCCGGGGCGGGGCCACGTCGCGGCGCGCGCGCCCCGCCGGGTCCCCGCATGCGCCGTCGGCGGGCCGGAGGTCGTGGGCAGCGGCGGCGGGCGCGCGCGCTCCCGCTCCCCGTCGCGCGCGCGCCCTCGCTGGGACACGGGCGGCGCTAACGGCGGCGGCGGCGGCGAGGAGCGGCCCGGCGGGGCCGCGGGGATGGACCCGGGCGGCGGCCGCGGCGCCCAGAGCCGGCGTGTGAGCCCCAGCGGCGGCGGCGGCGGCGGCGGCGGCGGGGACGCCGGCTGCCCCTGCCCCGCGAGCGGTGAGTGCGCGCCCCCGCCTGCGCCGGGCTCCGGGCGGCGGCGGCGGCGGAGCGGGGCCGGTCCGCGCGCCTCGCCCCTCGCGGCCGGCTGCCTCCCGGGCCTGCGCCCGCGGCGCCTCGCTCCCCTCCCCCGCGCCCCCCCGCGCCCCCCGCGTCCCCCGCGCCCCCCGCGCCCCGCGCCGCCCGCGCCCCTCCCGCCGCCTCCCGGCCCCCGCCCGCCCCGCGCCTCGCCGCGGCCCCCTGAGAGCAGCTTTTGCACCTTTTGTTTTGACTTTGAACTTGTGGGGCGCCGGGAGGAAGGCGGGGGCGCCGGCCCCAGGGCCCGGGCTTCCCCGTGGAGACGGCGCGCGGGAGGGGCGGCTGCCCCTCGGCCGGAGGCCGCGCGCGAGCGGCGCCGGCCCCCGTGGCCTCGGCGGGGTCTTCGGCAGCGGCGATGCCCGGCCGCGGTCCCCAGCTGCCTCTGGGCGCAGTTTCTCGGGGCGGCCCGCGGCAGCGGTGCGCTCCCCTCGCCCGGGCGACCCCCGGCGCCGTCGTCTCGGTAGACCCTGGCCTTTGTTCCCAGGCCGCTCGCTCCTAGCCCTGCAGAACAGACGCCCCTCGCCCTCCTGCGGGCTCAGTGTGACGTGCCTGTCAGAAGTCCCTGCACTGCGAGCATCTCTGAGAAAGGTCTGAGTTCCCGAATTAGCGTGGTGTTAAATGCTCTGGGCAGAAAAGGCGAGCAGCTTTAAAATAAAACTTTTTTTCTTCTGTCCAGTGTTTTAAAATCTGGGCCAAGAGGAACTGGTTAATGCTTACCCCTGTTTTTCTGAGGCACCTGTCTATAGAAAGCTTGGAGAGAGAACCTCAGGTGAATGTCAGTGACAAATTTTTTTCTCCATTGGCAGGAGAGAGGATTGAGAGTCGAATTGTGAGTAGGTGGTATTATTACTAGTGTCAGGTAAGGGAAGATGGCATTCTAATTCCGCAGTACTTTGCCCGGCACCGAATTGGCTTGTATGTGTTGGAAGTTGCCCACCCACTGCCTGGCTAGCAGAGAAAGATTGAAAGGACGCTTCTGGTCTGTGGGTGGCCACCTTTTAATTTCTAGAGAATTTCTCTGCTTGCAGAAGAGAGTGCTAATGAGCAGCATATGAAAAATCTACATATTAAAATTCATTAGCACATGGTCTGGACCTGTTGTGGCAGTGGGCTCTCACCAATACTTGGCAGAATGGTGGTGCTGCACGCTGTGTGGAGGTTCCCGGTGCGCCCTCCGTGCACCCTCTGCAGCTTGGGCTTGGCCCCTGGCCGGCGTGGGCAGCGCCTCTGAGGAGCACAGAGGCCTGCAGTCCCTAGCTTGAGGAGTGCTCCAGGGTCCTGGACGAGTTGGTGGCCACTGTTACTGTCTGGTCCTCTACTAGGGAGTGCACGTGGCCTTTTCTGCAGAGTTCTCTCCATATCATAAAATCTGTAACGGCTGAGGGCTTAAGCTTAAACTCCTTAGAGTGGCATTTGTGGACCATTTATTAATTTACTCATCAAATATTTATCGAGCCCTTACTTTCTTCCAGACTTTTCAAGTACTAGGCTCCAGTATGGGAACAAAGCAGACAAGGTCTCTGCCCTCGCTAAGCTTTTCTCTGTGTGTGTGGAATGAGGAATGCACAGCAGGCAAGCACGTGGACAAGATCGTTTCAGGCGGGGCGTGGAGTCTACCATACGGGTAATGGGCCAGGCTTGGTGTGCAGGCCTGTAATCCCAGCACTCTAGGAGGCCGAGGCAGGAGGATCTCAAGTCCAAGCTCAGGCTGGCCAGTTTGGCAACTTAGTGAGACCCTGTCTCGAAATCAAAAATAAAAATGGGCTGGGGATAGAGCTCAGTGACGGCCCTGCACTCGGTTCCCACTACTACAAAGAAAAAAAAAAAGCACATGCAGGGCCCTGGGTTCGATTCCCCCTGCAGCAACAACAAAACCTTTCAAATAATGTGAACCAGCAATCAGTAAACTGTTTGTGTGTGTGCATGCGCGTGTGTAAATATTTCACTGTAGGGGCTATACTGCCTGCATTCTAACTGTTCAGTTCTGTTTTAGTGCAGAGACAGCCTCAGGCAGTATGTAAACCAGTACATCTACTTTCCAGTTAAACTTTGGACACTGAAACTTGAATTTCATAATTTTCATATCATGAAATACTCATTTAAAAATTTCTTCCTTAGCTGGCCATGGTGGTGAACCCCACACCTGGGAGGCTGAGACAGGAGGAGCGCCATGAGTTTGAGGCCAGGCCAGGCTACTTAGTAAGTTCAGCGCCAGCCTGGATTAGAGTGTGAGACCCTGTTTGACAGAAACATTCCCCCTTACCATTTAGGTAAAACCGTTCTTAGCTCATTGGCCATTGGAAACCAGGGAGTCGAGCTGAATATGAGTTAAGGTTAGGGTTAGCGTGTGACCGTGTGGCCTTCTATAGAAAGGGAACTAAAGAAAAGAAAACAAGTTAATGTCACCCCAGCGCTCTGGGACGCAGAGGCCAGAGGACGGCAAGTTCGAGCCCAGTCTGATGATGTTGTGATTTAGCAGGAGACCCCGTTTGTAAAGAAGTGAAAAAGCGCTGGGCATGAGGCTCAGTGTGAAGGCGCTGGACTCCATCCCCACTTCACGGTTGAGCGGGATCTCCCGGTTGCTCTTTTCTGAGATGTCTGTGCTTCCTCGGCCTCCGTTTGAACTCCTGTAGTGACAGAGTGGCTCCTCTGAGGCAGCCTGGGCGGTTTCGGACCTCGTGTTTCTCTCATGGGTTGGACCTGCTGCCATGTAAGCCTGTCCCGGAGTTGGGCTGCGCACCAGGGCTAGTCACTGAGAAGTACTTGGGGCAGAAACCAATAAGACGGCAACAAGGCTCAAAACCCTGTAGTCACTCGGAGGGGTGTGTCCCTGTGTGTGGTCATGGATAAAAGAAGATTGTTACCTAGCTCTCCTGGCCTTCAGATTACCTTGCTTTTTAAAGTAGTTGCCTAATCCTATCAGAGAGGGGAGGGGGTGGGGAGCTCCGATGCACTCCTGCCTCCGTGTGCGAGGTTACATAATTCCACTTTTACATGAAGTCTCCATTAGGTTACTAATGCTTGCAAGAGAGTGGTGACTGTCAACAGGAGACAGCATAGGAGAGGGTAGAGCACACAGAGAGACCAGGCGCGTCTCGATGCTCCAGACACAGATCTGTGCTTTGTTGGGCTCGCAGACCTCGCAGAGAAGAACTCAGCCACCTGTTTCCTGCCTTTCCCCACTGGCATTTCCTGTTGTGGCTCCGCTTGGTGAGCAGCTGTCACTTTCTTTGTCCTTGCGCACTGGTCACATTTTACCAGAGGTCAGCTTGTAAGTCAAATGGGCATAAGATGGGGTTATTCTTCCGGCCATGTGACCTTAAAAGTATTTGAGCACTGCTGATCTGTCTCCCATTCAGGTTTTCACTTTTCAGAGCTGGATTCTAGCATTTTATTTTAGCTTTTATTTACTGTTCTGGTTCTTGTTCTGCTTCTTTTTTACTTTGGTATACTGAAGTGCATCACATTTTCTTTCCTTCCTGAAGTCTTCCCTCGTAATTGTAAATCTTCTCCTAATGTACTTTTAGCTGTATTAATTTAATACTTCTTTATTTTTATGTTTTATGCTTGTTTCGTGAGCATTTGTCTTCAGAGTGAGCCAGCAAGCTGGAGGGCAAAGATTGTATTTTAGGCCGCTGTGTGTACTCGTGTGTGTGTGTGTGTGCACACGTGTGCCTGTGCCTTCCTAACTTTGGGCTCAATTTTTTTTTTTTTGAACTTGGGATTTCTCATTGAGCTACATCTTCAGCCCATTTCTTTTCTTTCTTTCTTTCTTTCTTTTTTTTTTGAGATGGGGATAAGGGATTGTCAGGTTGCTCAGCTATTGGAACTGGGCTTGAACTTGCAGTCTTCCTGCCTCAGCCTCCAAGAATTCTGGGACTACAACTGTGCACCACTTTGCCAGGAATATTTTAGGTATGTTTTGTGTCTCACGTCCATTAAATAAAATTGCAAGATATTTGAATGTAGCTCAGTGGTAGAGTGATTGCCTAGCATAAGTACCTGGGTTTGATCCTTAGCACTGAAAAAAGGTAATTACATATAGTTCATCATAAATATGTTTCGTTTAAAAATATACTTAAAAACCCTTTATTTGTAGATAAGTGTTAGATTTATAGAAACTTTGCAAGGGGCCGGGGAGGGGGTGGAGGAATAGCAGAGTGGTTGGAGCAGTTGCCTAGCAAGCACAAGGCCTTCAGTTCGATTCTCCAGCACCACACAAAGTTGGATGGGGTGATATGCACCTGTAGTCCCAACACTTGGGAGGCTGAGACAGGAGGATTGCCATGAAATTAAGGCTAACATGGGCTACATAGTGAGTTCAGTACCAGTCTGGGCTACACAGTGAGACCCTATTTAAAAAAAAAAGATGAGTACTGAGAATTCCTGACACCCAGTCTCCCCATTGGTTACCTTCTTACGTTAGGGTGACACCCTGTTACGTTAGGGTATCACTTATTCTCTTTTTATTAGTATATGTTGGTGAAGTGTATGGGTTACATACAGCTTGGGGGATTGGGGTATATATTGTTGTGTGCGCCCATATTTCCTCTCCTCACCCAGTCCCACCTCCCGTCACCAGGTCCCTTGCCGGTCTCCGTGGCATTGGCTTTCCTATTTCAGATGTTCTTGCTTTTGTGTTCTCTTTAGGCCATGGGTAGTTTGGGCTTCTCAGCCTTTCTTGTCTGATTTGCTAACCCCTCTCTAGGGGCGGGCTCAGGCCATCTTCTGACGTGCCACTCAGGCGCCTCTGTCTCTGTGGCAGAGCAAGGCTCCCCTGTGTGTTCCTCCGGGGGCACCGGGGCAGGTCCCAGGTTGTGGCTGTTGTGGGTCGTGCTGCAGTGAACATGGGTGTGCACACCCCCCTGGAATGTGATGTCTGTAGTTCCTTCAGAGGCACCCAGAAGAGGGATGGCTGGTGTGAACAGAATTTCGACTTTCAGTTTTATGAGGGGTCGCTGCTGGATTTCCACCGTGGATGTGCTAGTTTACCATCCCATCCGCAGTGTCAGAGGCCTTTGTCCCCCTCGCCACCTTGTCGGTGTTTGTACTTTGAGTTCTTGGTAATAGTCCCTTTTACTGGGGTAAGATGGACTCTCAGTGTTGTGTCAGCATGCATTTCTCTAGTGGCCAAAGATGGTGAACGTTCTCTTATGTACTTATTTGCCATCTAAATTAATTCTTTTGAGAAATATGTTCATTTTATTTATTATGTATTGAGTCAGGGTCTTGCTCTGTAGCCTAGGCTGCGCCTGAATCTACTGTGTAGCCCAGGCTAGCCTTGGACCCAAGGCAGTGCTCCTGCCTCAGCCTCCAGAGTGCTGAGATTACTGGCATTCTGTCACCACACCTGGCTTATGTGGTGCTGCGGAATCAAACTCGGCCTTGTGCTTGCAAGGCAAGTGCTTTAATTGTGCCCTTCCTCCAGCTCCTATTTTTAGAATTTAAAAAAAATATTCTGGATATTTGACCCTGTCCCAGGAGAACTGGAAAAATTTTTGCCTATTTTTTAAGTTGTCTCTGTTGATTGATTTGTTTGTTATGCAAAGCCTTTTTATTGATAGTTTAATATAATCCCATGTATTGATTCTTTTCTTTTTCTTGTGTGATTAGTATTCTGGTCATGAAATCTTTTCCTATGTCTGTGTCTTCTCAGGTTTTACCTGGTTTATCTTCTGGCAGCTCCTGTGTTTCTGCTTTAGTATCTAGGACTTCGATCCATTTTGATGTAGTTTTAGTACAGGGTGACAGGTGCGGGTCTGAGTTAACTCTCTGCCTGTGGGTAGCCAGTTGTCCCAGCAGCATCTATTAAGTAGGCTGTCCTGTCTTCAGCATATGCTTTTGGTCTCTTTATCAAAGATCAAATGGCTGAAATACCTGGGTTGTTCTCACTCACAGTAGCTACCAAAAAAATTAAATACCTAGGAATAACCCTAACCAAGGAAGTGAAGCTCTCTGCAACAAAACTACAGCACTCCAAAGAAAGTGTGTTTGTTTGTTCCAGAGCCATGTGGTTTTAATCCTGGTTTCTTTGAAATATAATTTGAGAACTGGGATTGTAATGGCTCCTGCTTTGCTCTTACTGCTCAAGATTGTTTTGATGGTCCTGGGTCTTTTCTGGTTCCATATAAATTTTAGAAGTAGGAGGACATGGTAATCCAGCTCTTGGGAGGCTGAGGCAGAAAGATTGCTGTGATCTCAAGGCCTATTTAAAAAAAACAGAATTATTTTTCAAGTCTGTGAAGTGTTTTTGGTATTTTGATTGGAATTACACTGAATCTGTGTATCATTTTTGGTAGTATGACCGTTTTGATAATATTGAGCTGCCTATCCAGGAACACTGGATGTCTGTTTTCTAAAGTTATTAATCTCTTTGTTTAGAGAACTATAGTTTTGTTGCAGAGATCTTGACTTCCTTGGTTTGGTTTATTCCTAGGTATTTAATTTTTTGTTAGCTGTTGTGAGTGGATTATTGTCCTCCTTTCTTTCTTAATCAGTTCTTTGTCAGGATACAGGAATGATGTTGATTTGTACATGTTAGTTTTGTGCCCTTCCACTTTGCTGAATTTTATTATTAATGAGCCAGTATTGATATGTAACAGCTAAGTTTGTACTTTACCCAGATTTCCAGTGTTTTCCCTATGTCCGTTTTCAGTTCCAGGATCCTGTATTACTCTTGGTTGTGATAGTTTCCCAGGCTATTTTTAGCACTTTTGAAGGTACTGGTGAGGTATTGTTGTAGACTTTTTTTTGAGACAGTGCCTCGCTTTGCAGTCTAGGCTGGTCCTGAACTCACTGTAGCCCAGGCAGCTCTCAAACAACTGCCAAGCTGCGCCCCCAGCCCCTAGGTTTCTCTTCAGCTGGAAGCTGTCTGGTATCTTTCTGGTGTCTATACTGACAAGATGACACGATGTACATGGGGAAGGAAGACCGGACAGACAGACAGAGGCCCTCTGTTACGTGTCAGTGACACCTGCTGTGAGTATAACTTCTGTTTTTGAATCAGGTTCTCCATCTGTAGTCCTGGCAGGTCCTGAATTCATGGCAGTCCTCCTACCTCAGCCTCCTGAGTGCTGGCACTCCAGGTGTGTGCCACCACACCAAGCTAATTTTTATGTGATGTGGAAAATCAACCCCAGGGCCTTGTGCACAGTAGGCAAGCGCTTTGGCCCCTGAGCTACACCCCCAGTCCCTATCAGTTAACCTTGATCACCTTGTTTTCTCCTTTTAAAGTTGCTCTGGCTCTTGTCCCTCTCCACACGGTATTCTGGCAGAAAGCCACTGTGCGTGGCCGGCACAAGGTGTGTGCTCCTCTTTGCGGGCTGAGGGCGGAGCCTGGAGAAGCTCTGGTGCTCCATTAGGACTTGCATAATGGGTTTCTCTCTCCCTCCCTCCCTGTCTCCCTCCCTCCCTGTTTCCCTCCCTCCCTCCCTCTCTCCCTTCCTTTCTTCCTTTTTCTTTCATTACTGAGGATCAAGCCTGGGACTTTCACATTGAGCTGTGCCTGAAACCCATTTTTATTTTGTTTTGAGGTAGTGACATGCGTCTGTACTCCCAGGTACATGGGAGGCTGAGGCAGGGGGGTCACTGCAGCCCAGAAGCTTGAGGACAGCTGGGGCAACACAGTGGCACTCTTTCTCAAAAAAATGAAAATGTTGGTTTGAGCACCCTGGTGTAAGTTTTTGCTTGGACATATGTCTTTAGTTTTTTTGGGCATATAGCTAGAGTATTTCTCTGGATAATTTTTTTTTTTTTGGTCACAAGGTGGAAAATTACCCAGTGGTGTGACTTGGTGCTGCATGAATGCCTCTTTTCTTGATACAGTATCTGTTAGTTTTCTTAACTCCATTTATGGAGTAGAGAGTTTTGGTCCAGATGGCAAAACCAGCAGTGGGCAGCCTTGCTCAGAACACGGTTGGAGCAGCGTTATGGGTGGTGCTTTGTGTGGAGAGTAGCAGGGGCTCTTGCTGAACTTGAGTGAGAAGACACGCTAATGTGTCAGGGAGTCGAGTCGCGACGTGAGTTTGGAGGCAGGGTTCCCGGTCTGCAGTCTATTACAGAGATTTTATTCTTACTAACCACATCCCAAGGTCTGCACTCTGATCATGTCAGATACTGTAATTTGCGTTACCTGCTTCACCCTCTGAGCCTGAAGCTGCTTTGGTATATTTGCTTTGACAAGTTCACTTTCCCCAGAGAGATTGGCGAGCTTCCTTTGGCCGGATTGGGGTGGCCTCACCAATCCATGGGCACTTGACATTGCTCTCCAGACTTCTTAACGGCTAGGGACATTCTTCGTAGCTTATTTCTAAGTGACCTCAGGGTTCCCTGGAGACAGTGAAAAATAAAAAATTACACACTGGCTGCCGCCTTACTTTATGGCAGGGAACTCCTTGGTGGGCAGCCCCTTGAGAAGGGTTGAAAACCAGGCTGTAGTAGAACGCTGGGCTAGAACCAAGACATGGCGGTTTTATTTCTTCAGAAGACAGGCTGTGTTACCAATCGTTTGTACCTAGTACTTCTTTTTGTAAAAAAGGAACTAAGGAATACTGTTGTGATGTACAGAAAGGTTTGATAGAAACCGAGTTATCTTAATCAAGATTTTTTGAGTTTTTAGAAGACTGGTATAGTAGAAAATTGGTGTATTATGAAATTCTCATAGTCAAATTATGTGCTGTCTTGTGATGATAGAAGTGTTTGGGTTGTGTGTCTGCATGTTGTAATTACTCATGCATATTCTGTTTCCAGGCGTCTCTCTTCTACGGTGTTATCCCAGGCTTCTGCTCCTTGTCCTTTGATAGAAGGACTTCTTTAACATTCCTTCTGGTACTGGTTTGCTGCTGATAAATCCTTTTAGCTTTTATATTTCTGAAAAAGTCTTCAGTTTGCTGTCATTTGAGAAGTTACTTTCACTGGGTGTAGAATTCTAATTGAAGCCAAACCTGGTGGTGCCGGCCTATAATCCCAGCAGTCTACGAAGCTGAAACAAGAGGATTGCATGTTCGAGCTCAGTCTTGGCAACTTAATGACTTAGTGTGGTCCTGTCTCAAAAACAAACAAACAAAACAAACAAACAAACAAAAAAAAAACAAAAACAAAAAGAAACCCCAAAAGACAGAAAGAAAAAAACCCTAGATTGTAGATGGACAGTTTCACTTTAGTACCGTGAAGATGTTGCTTCATGGTCTTCTAGCTTTCACTGTTTCCAGGAAGCCTGCTGTCATGGGTTTGTCTTTATTCCTCAGTCCTGTCAACAGACCAAGCATCATGGCACTTTGTAAATTTTGGAGGTTTTTCCCTCTTTTAAGATGGAATCTAACTAAGTTGCCCAGGCCGGTTCTGAGCTCGCAATCAGCCTGCCTCAGCCTTTTGAATAGCTGTGATAATGCAGTTGCAGGTATGCACCAATGTATCCAGCTCTCAGGTTTTTTTTTCTTGAGACACAGACTTGCTCTGTTGCTCAGGCTGGTTCTGAGCTCCCATGAGCCCAGGCTGGCTCACACTGAGAGCAGTCCTCTTACCTCAGCATCTCAAGTGCTGGGATTACAGATGTGCATCACCCTGTCCAGTGTATGTTGCGCTGGGGAATCAATTTCAGGGCATTGTTCTTGCTAGGCAGGCACTCTAACTATTGTATTATTCCTCCAGCCCTCAATATTTTTATTGTGGAAAAATACACATGATGTAAAATTTGCCATATTGCCCATTTTAAGGATACCATTCAGTGATGTTATGTACATTTAGTATGTGGTAACCATCATTACCATTCACCTCCAGAAGTCTTGATTTTGCAAAACTGAAACTTGGCACGCATTAAAATCTCACTCCAGTCACTGTCCTGCAGCTCCTGGCACTGCCATGCTGTCTGTGAATTTGACTACTCTGAGTACTTCCTCTAAGTTGAATTGTACAATGTTTGTCTTTTTGTGACTTTACTTTTTCCACGTAGCACAGTATTCTCTAGGTTCATCCACATTGTATATGTGAGGATTTTTGTCCTATTTAAGACTGAGTAACCTGCCAGAGTTTGGATCCGAAGTGTCTTCCCAAAAGTCTCATGTACTTGGAAGCGTGCACTGTTGGGAAGTGGGGCCTAGCTGGAAGAGGCTGTCGCTTGAGGCTTGACCTGAAAGGATTGTGTAGGCTCGTTGAGATTGAGGGCACGGCTTTCAGGTGTGCGTTACTGACTTATGGGACAGGCAGTGAGGGGCACCCACCCTGGGTGTGGGGGGCCCCAGCTGGCTGTTGGAAGTGATCAAGGAAGGAAGAAAGAAGAAACATCACTGCAGCTTCTTCCTTGGAAGGGCCTGGCCACACGCTCCGCTTGGCTTCTGTCCGTGATGCCTTGAGCAGCTGGTGAGCAGCTCTCCAGCCTGGGCCGTGTGCTTCCACCATTGCCGCTGCCCATGAATGGGCCCTGTGAGACCTTCTGAAACTGAGCTAGCTAAACAAATCTTTCCTCTGTTGATGTGTGGCTGTTGGGTGTTTTGTCACGACATCAGTGACTAGGTAACTAAGGCACCTTCCGTCCTGGGCGTATGCCGCATTTTGTGTGTCCATATTGTGATGGTTAATCTTGATTGTCAACTTGGTTAGCTTCAGAGATGCCTGTGAGATTACTAAAGCACATTTCTGGGTGTGTCTGAGCGGGTAGGAGAGGTGTGACCCTGGGAACGGGCCTGGTTCCTGGCCCTTTCCTTTCAGCTGCTTCCTTGGCTCTCCCTCAAACTCAAGCAGCTGTCCTCCACTGTGCCCTCCTGCCATGACGTCTCTGCTCAGGAGCCCATGGACCGTGAGATGAAAATTCTGAAACCATGAGCCAAAATAATTCCCCTTAAGTGGTGGGTATCTGAAATTGTACTCCAGCAGTGAGAAAGCTGACCAACGTACCCATTCATCTGCTGATGGCAGTGGGTCATTTCATCATTTTAGCTGTTGGAAACAGTGCTGTGTGCACAAGTGTGTACAGATACCTTTAAGAGACCAACCTTGTCTCTAGGGTGTACACCCAGAAGTAGAGCTGCGGGAGCTCTTAGAAGCTCTGTGTGTGTGTGTGTCACTTTTTTTGGTGCTGAGGATGATTGTTTAATTTTTGAGGAGCTGGTGCTGTACTGTTTTCATCAGAGTTTGTCACCATCGTGTGTCCTCAATAAGAGTTCACAGAGTTCGCTGATCTCTCGACATTCTTACCAACACTGATTTTCTGTTTTTAGTAAAAGCCGTGCTTATTGGTACAAGGTGGTTTTGATGTGCATTTCCCCATGATCGTGATTTTTCTGCATCTTGTGCTTAGAGATCCCTCCTGTGTTTTCTGTGTGGAAATATCTATTCAAGTCCTTTGTCTACTTTCAGATCAAATTGTTTGCATGTTGCTGCTTCAGTCATTGTTGTGTACTTCTAAGAGTTCTCTGGATATCATAAAATCAGATATGTGGTATTCAAAATCAGATATATGATTTTGTAATATTTTCTGTCATTACCTTTTCCTCTGGCTCCATGTAAGATTTCTTCCTGTCTGTGGTTTTAAGATACTTGATTTTGATGAGTCTTGTTTTTAAGCATATGTTATGTTTGCCCTTGGTACTCATTGAGCTTGTAGGAGCTGTGAGTTTATAATTTTCATCAACAGTGGGGTAAGTGCTTGTTGGGATTTGGCTCTGGTGTGTCTCTCAAAAGCCTCACTCTTACCTTAGTCCGTCCTCAGTTCTCCTAATTTCTTCTCCTTTTTAAAAATCCTAACTAACAATTGTAGTAGCTCAGCAAGAACTTGTATGTAACAGGTCATTTCTTAATGTTCTTTCTGAATGTTACTCAACATTGGGTTGGACACGAGTAACAGGAAGCAGTTCCAAATTCTTACTCAAGTTGAGGCTGTGACCTTCACTGACCTTTGTTCCTGCTTTGCTTTGTTCCTAACCTAGGTGCTTTGGGGAAAGATCGTGTCTGCAGCGTGATACATGGATATACAGTTTTATCACTTGGTACAGTGTCATTTGCAAGAAGTGTGATAATACAGATTTTGAACTTAGCATAGTATTTGATCTCAGTTCTGATGTTGTTGCCATACCTTGACAATTGTAGTGTATGATTTCTCGCTTCTAAAATGGGCAAATTAAGGAGCCTGGTTAGTGCAGTGCGTAGAGCATCAGTCTCATAAAATGGGCAGATGTTTATTGTTCTCTCAGCTCAATGCAGTTGAGACTCAAATGAGCAAATTTGCAAGAAAGACTTTTATCAATATAAAGGATGACTGTTGCATTTAGGGTTGTAGGCATATCTGTTCCTTTTACTCGAAGCCTCGGTTTCTCTATCTGCAAACTTTTTGATGGTCTAGGCCTGCCATGATATTTAGTCAGATTTTTAAGTGTTCATTCTTGACCTTGGACACACAGAAATTTTACATGCTTAAGTTTTTAGAGAGTTGTCATTCAGCATACTGTATTTTTAAAAGTGGATTTGTTAAATATGATGGTGAGGGAAAAAATCAGCTTATGTAGTAGGAACCATTTTAAAAGATTCATTGGCTGTTATATTGGTTTATATGCTGGAAAAATTAGGTGGTTCCGGTGTTCTGGTACTGGAGGAGAAAACTGGCAAGTTTTTGCCTTCATGGGGCTTGGATATTACATAGGGAGATGGAAGAGACTAGATCATGAGTACAAAGTGCCATTTTTTTTGAGTCTAAGTTACCCAGCCTGGCTTTGAACTTAATATTTTTGGCTTCACTCAACCTCCGTAATAGCTGGGATTTCAGGTGTGCATCTAGTAGTTTTATGAATTTATGATGGCAAATTTTAACGAGCAAAGTAAAAACAGGAGAGTGGAAGTCAGTTGCGTGTTGAGGGGGTTTTATGTTCGTAGATGGCCTCGTGGAAGGTGTCATTTGAGTACAGGCTTGAAGGAGGTGGGCCAGAGAGTTATGCCGGTATACAAGCCTCCACTGTAGGGAGTGGCAAGTGCAAAGGCCCTGAGCCATCTTCACCTGAGGACTGATGAGGGTGGTGCTTTTTTGGGTGCCTTATGGGAGTTTGCATTTGAGCTGCCTTGGTAAGTCTGATTTTGCGGGTTAGAGTTAGTTTCACAGAAGCTCCATACTGGTGCTCAAGTTGCCTGACCCGTGAAGTACCTTGAGTTTTATACAGAGGCAAGAGGGAGGTCTGTAGAGTGTCCCGGGCAGTGGGGTGATGTGACCAATGTTATCTTGTGGTGTTGTCACTGCTGACTGTGGTGTTGGTGATAGGGTGATGTCTAGGCGGGCAGGGCTGGGGCACCGGCACCAGGCAGGGACCGGTGAGAGGCCGGGCCTGCGCTGGGGCTGAGGGACCGCGGGACACACCCCACACCCTCCGTGGCCTTCAGCTGGTGGCAGCAGGTTCTGCTGACAGACTGGATGTGTACTGTGAGAGAAAGTAAAGAGGGTCAGCTCCACAGTTTTTACATGGACTCCTGGAAGGACATAGTTGCCCTTTCTAGAAACGGGAAAGGTGGAAAGAGAAACAGATTTGGAAAGAAAACTGGGAGCTCCGTCTTGGAAATAAGCTAGGAGTTGGCATTTAGGTTTCTGAGTCTTCATTTTGAGGGAAGGATCTACTGGACGTGACACCTGTAAATGTTCCGCAGCCCTCGTCAGTAGGAAATGCTGGGCAAAGTAGCTCTCTGCTGGGACAACTGCTGTCTGAAGTGGGGATAGGAGAGCCACGAGATTCCTTCTGAGCACCCCCTGTGGGTGTCAGCGCGCGCAGGTCACTTGTGAGAGTGGGGGGATCCCAGAGTCTCCTGGGCGGCGCTCCGCGAGCTCCCCAAGTCTCTCCAGCACAGTTGCTCGTGGAGGTGCTCCAGAGACTGTCCCACACTCTGAAGAAAAGAGTCATAATTATATGTATTGTCAGATGGTTCTTGAAGAAATGGAGTCGCCTGACAGTCATCAGCCATCGGAGCGCTGATTTACCGTGTCCTTCAGATTAGCTGTGGCACGAGACATGTTTGTCTTTGTCATCCTCATGGGTAAAAACGTGGCGGCTGTTACGTTTTGGATCTGGAATGTGCCCCCAGACCCTCATGTTTGAAAGGTGATTCGATCGTGGAGGTTAACCCATTGACCTCCGGTGCGGCTGAGAGGTGGGACCTGGTGGACTGGGGGTTGCCCGGATGGACATGTGCTCGCTCGCCCTTCCCTCGCCTTTTCTGCTATTTGTCTTGCCATATGTACCGCGACCAACTTTCTGGCTAGGTATCTCAGCCACTTTACCACTGCTGGGACAGAAGTCCTATGTCCACAATTTAAGAGAGGAAAGGTTCATTTCAGCTCACAGTTTCAGAAGGTCACATGCTCCTACGTGGGTGACAGGCAGTGGTAGAAGCACGTGGTAGAGCCGTAGCTGGGGGAAGTGGCTCCTGTCCTGGTGAGCAGGTGCCAGGTAAGTGGCTGTCTGCCAGATCCATCTCATTCTTCTGGGTCAAGCCCCAGTGTGTGTTCCCTCCAACAAGGCCTCACCTCTTACAGCACACAGTTCCGTCAATCATATACAACATCTGGCTAGATGAGGCTGTGCCGGGTATCACAGGCACAAGCGGTCACATTCCACCCCGACCCTCAGGAGACTCAGGTCTGCTTTTTTTGGCAACGTGCATTCAGTCCTCCTCTGAGAGTTGCCAAACTTAACAGTTCCAGCACTGCTGAAAAGTCCAAGCCCAAAGTCTCCTCTGTGGTGCAAGGCAAACTTAGTTGAGAGCCTCTGTGAAAATCAAAGGAAAGCTAAACACTTTCAGCGTACGCTGCACAGGGTAACCATTCCCATTCCAGAGGTAGGAATAGGAAGATAGAAAGCAACCAGATTAAAGCAGAAACAGAGTCCAGCAGGACAATAGCAAAATCCTGCAGCTCCACTAACTTCTGTAGCTCTGTGCCCAACACCCTGTACAAGCTGTAGTGAGAAGGGAGCTCCGAAGGATTTGGGCACCCTTCCCCCACCTCCACGTCATTGCTTCCGGCAGCAAGCAGGCTAGCTTTTCCTGTGCCTGCGTCCTTCCTCAGCAGATGATCCGTGTTTCCAGGGTCTCTGCTGTGCCTTAGGCTTCTCCACGACTTGGCGCACTGCCCTCCCAGGGGCACACTGCCTGGCCTGAGGCCTTCCTGTGAAGTCTCGGGGGGAAGCCTCCATGACCTAACTCTTGCATTTTGCAAGCCTGTAAAGCCAGCACCGCATGGATATCGCCAAGATCTGCCACTGGCTGAAGTAGTAGTCTTGTCCCCTTGGACAGTTGTTGTCAAGGCCTCTGAGTTCTTAGATGGCGTAACTTCAGCAAACACTTCTCTCTTTTGCCCTACAGAATTCCCTGGGTCCTCTTCTCAGCACGGGCCTTTGCCTTTCTGCCTTTTAATGGTAAAGGATGGAATCTTGTATAATCCTTATTGCAAGTACTTGACTTCTTTTTAATACTGATTTAACAACTATGCATTCTGCTGTTTTCTCCAGCTTTTCAGTGTAGAGTTGGTGAAAAGCTGTCAGCATTACCCTGTAGCAGCCTGAACACTGGTCTGCATTAAAATTTCCTCTAACGGATTAAGTAGCCCACTGCCCTTAATCTCAGTTTCAGTCAAAGTCTCTGGTCAAGGGCAAAATGTTGAGACACCTTTTGCCAAAGTGTAGCATGTATGGTTCTCACGGCAGTTGCCCTGTAACGTCCTCCTCCCCATGGAATCAAGTTCTTGAGCCTCGCCTTTATAATTCACACTTCTGTCAGCAAGGTTTGTTTATTTTGACATAGTTAGTTGTGGTTATAGAAGACTGAATTTTGTCTTTGTCAAACTGTATGGATCCAAATCTTGAGTAATTGTATAGCAAGCATGCTCATCAAAATATATAAATTGTACTAAAAACGTATAAATGATACTAAGGATTTGCTAATAGGTGGCATGAAAGAAAACGCAGAGGATTTAAGCAGGCATGAAGCGTGAATGTCTCAGGATGGGAATTATAGAAGAAGGGAGCCATCTCTAGTTTACGGTGCATTTGAAAGCTGCCATTGTCTGGCAGAGATTGGCCCCGTACTGGTCTGTGGCCTTGGAAAGACCAGACTGCGGGGGCACAGGAGCAGCAAGCAGGCGGTAAGCAGTGCGCAAGCTCCAACTCTAGGAGCGTGCTTCTCTCAGATCCTGATGCAGCTTCGGATTGGCAGGAAATGGAGTTTCACTCTCCTCCTCCCTTCTGCTGCTAATGCCCTTTCCAAGCTTTCCCCATCCAGACTCACCCCTGGCGTCACAAGGTTGGAGTGGAAGTTTGTAATACGAGCTGTAGGATGTAGCTGTGGAGGAAGGCTGGCCGTGAGCACTGGTGGAGGTGCAGTGCTAGAGTAAGAGAGGCGGTAGACTCTTTTTCCTGAAACCATCGTATGATATCTGGAGAATTGAGTACATGTACAGACTTTATACTGTAATTGGACCGCGATGATCAAAATTGCCCAGATGAGTGGGACCGGCCTAGAGAGCACCAGCGCCTACGTCTCATGAAGAAGTTGGAGAGTGAGGATTTTGCCTCCTAACACTTGGAAACCTGTGTCCCAGAAGGGTTGTTCTGAATAGCAGAACATCTGTATCAGTCCAGAAAACCATCAACAGAAGTGGCCTCAGCACGGATGCCATCCCACCGAGGGAAAGACCATTTTAGGGCTCTGCCCAACAGCGAAGTGAACCAAGTCATTGGAAATATCCAAGCAGAGACTGGAGGTTATCTTCTGGCAGTGTACTGGCAGGATTCCTGCAGGAGTCTGGCCTCCGTGGTCTCCCCCAGCTTGCAGGGTTTCTTAGTCTCTGGTGACCTCTCTTCTTGGTGCGTATAGAGGTAATGATGAGAAAACAGCGAAACCCCTTGTGGCTTTAGTTTCTTAATGACTTGGGAAGGGGAGGGGCACAAGATGCTTGCCGACTGGCAAGAGCACACAGGGCTAAAATGTGTAAAGAGATGAAAATCAAAACTGCATGGAGATTCCGTCTTCCCTGGTTAGAATGGCTACCATCAAGAGCTCAAAAAACATTAAGTGCTAGTGAGGAGGGGCCCTTCGGCATTGTTGGCTTGTACCACCACTGTGGAGGTTGGCGTGGCGAGCTCCTAGAAATTCCATGTCAGCCAGCTATGCCTCTCATTGGTATGTACCTGAAGGCGTTTGAGGCAGTAGACTCTAGGGACACTTGCCTGCTTGTGGTTATTGTGGCACAATTCACAGTAGCCAAGACCTGGAGCGCCCTTGCCAGTGAACGGGTAGAGGCAGTGTGGTACCGGTGCCCTGTGGGCTGTTAGTCAGCCATGGCAGGAAAGTGCACGGAGCTGGAGATGCTGCGCTGCGCCAGACATGCCAAGCTCAGGGACACAAGACGCAGTGTGCTTGCGTGTGTTCCTTAGCGTATGGGATCTTTTTGTTTGTTTGTTTTTACAGCTTTTTGCAAGCTGTGTTTACAGTGTCAACTTTAAAAGCTCACTAAAGTTAGGTAGACAAAACCAGGCAGGATTACTTTACAAGAAGAGATAGAGCTCAAAATGTTACTTTATGGAGAGCCCACAACTCATTTTCATTCATAGTAAAAGAGAAACAGCAACTTCTGCGCATACTGGAAGTGGTTCAGCCATTGGTTTGGAGTCTGTACTTGAAGTACACAAGTGGTGAGGACAGAATTCTGCTAATGAGATTGATTTGCTGGTGGACTTGTCTACTTTTTGACTAATATTAACAGCTACAAACAGAGTAGTACAGCTGATATTTGGAATGATCCTCATAGTGTTCCACTGGCCTCCTCCTCTTCAGTGAATCACTTATGATACTGAGTATCTTGCAGATCTCCTTCAGGAGGGTTCCCCTGGATCACATATGCAACAGTTGTGCACATAACATCAAGCACGCTGCCAGGATACATTTAGAATTTTTTTTTTACCAACTCTTAGGAATTTGTGGTCCCAAACGAAGATGTCACGTGTTTGCTTCTCTTTGTCCTCATCCTCGGGAGGAAGAGGACCGTTCTCGTGGTGAGTACGCCGCTGACTGGCTTTTCAGTATTGCTGCTTTTACATTTGGTGTAGGAACGAGGTCCTCATTTTCTTCTTCGTCCACTCCCTGATCTTCCAACATGGTCTTGATCATCACAGATTGCTTGACAACTTTTACATCAACTTCAGATTTTCTCCACCATAACTGTGCAACTTCATGAAAATCTTAAAAACCTGATTGAGTCTCACCTCATGGTGTTTGGTCTCTACAAGACCGTGGACCCAGGGCTGACAAGAAGTGAAGGGAGGGGTGTCTACAAAGGAAGAGAAAGGCGGAGGACAGGGCCACTAATATGTGGAATCTAAAAGGACATCACTAAGGAAAGGAAACTTATGTGGCACTGGTGACTTTCACCCAGGCCACACACCACTGAGCTAAATTACCAACTCTCTGAATTTCTTGTTTTGATATGGAGTCTGCCGAGGTCCTCAGCTGGGCATGAGTTTGCAGTGCTTAGGCCTCAGCGTCCTGTGCACTGGGATTACCAGTCACCATGCCTGGCTAGGGGATCGTTATGAACAGGAGGAAAGTAGTAGGTAGGGAGAGTGGCAGAAGGTAATGGGAGGATGGGTAAGATCAAAGTACGTATATGTGAAAATACCACGTTGAAACCCAATGTTGTGAAAATAATAGACACCAATAAAGTGTATTCTGAAAAGCACATTATACTATTAATATGTATACTTATTATGTACCTGTTCAGTCTAATTTTTAAAATTAAAGTAGAAAACTAGACTATGGAGCCCGTCCATAGAATTTTATTTTTTTATTTATGTGATTTTTTTTTGGAGGGGGGACAATCTTTGAAGACTAGTCTTTCAGAGACATATTTGGGACATGTTATTGGGTTGCCAGAAAAGTCACGATGTATTTTTTTCTGTGTTTCTCTAAAGTCATTGGTTTATACAAAGAACCAAGTCAATCAATGATAATATTGCCCATTTTGTTCTATAACCTTTTGCCGTCTTTGAGTGAGATTCATAATTCTTTGCTCATAGAAGGATCTGTCTTTATCAGTGAAAAACTGAACAAGGTGCTGGCTTACAGCCTCATTGAAATTAAATGTTATACCACACGAGGAGTTTTGAGGTTAGCGAAACAGTGGGAGTTTGGTGGCACAGGGTCACACAGGATGGTGGGGAGTGGCATCCCACTTTATCTAAGCTCCAGTACTTTTGTACATGTGATCAAACTTGCATTCTCACATTGCTCATAATGGAACACAACTTCTTGAGGGTTAATGAGCTCTAGACATTTCTGGATGATGAAGTCTTTCATACTGTCCAGCTGCTGATGGTACACATTTAAACTGAGTGTTTGGTTCCTTGGTAGGAGCTGGAAAAACACGATACCTTTAAAATCCCACCTCACCGAAAGCACAACCTTCCTCTGCTTTCTGTGACCTTGAGGTGAAATACCACGCTGAGACCAAAACCATTTGTGCCTTACATTGTTGTAAATAATCTACTTCTCAAATCCAGTTAACCCTTCAAAAAAGGATCATTTTCCTCACGTTGAGTGAGCATGTGCAGATGTTTGTATGTGCCCTTGAATGAACTTCTTTGAGATCAGGAGTGTTTTAGTTACTTACTTGTTGCTGTGACAGAAACCCAACCTCCATGATTTAAGGGAGGAAAGATTTTTATTTTTATCTCATCACTTCAGAAGGCCTCACACAGTCCATTCGTAGGCAGCCAGCAGTGGTAGAAGCCCATGGTGGAGGCCGGAGAGCTGCTCACCCCATTACAGGCAGAGGCATAGGGAAGCCGGGGCCGAGCCTATGCCGGGGCACTCGGGTGAGAAGAGGGCTGCCCAGGAAGAGGCTGCGGGGTGTTTCTTCTTTCATCCTTGATCGATCCAAGCTGCCAGTGGGCCCCCCAAACCCAGGGTGGTGCCCCTCCCTCACTTCCTGGCCCGCAAGTCAATAACAAACACCTGAAAGCTCTGCTCTGGCCCTCGGTGCCTCCCAATCTCAGCAAGTTGACAGCATCTTTCCATGTCAAGCCCAGAGCATCTACCCTTTTAGCCAGGTACCACCTCCCAAAAAAAAAAAAAAAAAAAAGATGCCTCACGACATCCAAATACATGAGACCTTTGGGGACACTCCAGATCCAAACCATAGCAATAAGGAGCATAGTTACGGAGCCTGCTTACTGTATACCAGCGTCTGCAGATGGTTGTAAGCAAGCGCTGGACTGATGGATGTCCACTGTTTCTGGGATCTTCTGTGTACCACGTAACATGGGTTTGACGTGATTACCGTCACTTTGTTGTCATCAGCCTCAGGGACCATTCTGCCAGAGGAGCATCATCGAGATCAGAATGGCCGTGTGGAAGTTCATGTGCCAGTGTCGGCACTGGCGTTTTCCTAGAGCGCTGTCCCCGCGCTGCGTACACTCTTTATGCGCCGGACACGCCCTCCCTTACAGAAGTAGAATCATGAGATATGGGAAAGTACAGCGGGCCAACCGTCTGCAGCTTGCAGGGTCTCCAAAGCCCAACCAAATTTCTCAACTTTTTTTTGTTTTAGAATGAAGCTCTGTCAAATGACATAGTCATACCATAGATGTGATGCAACTCTGGTACACCCAAAAACAAACTCTGCTCCTTGCTCTGTCATGAAAAATTATGAGATTTAGCTCTCTTCTGTGGGGAGAGTATTTACCTCTTAAGTTTAATGCTGAGCCTAATGCCTGACACATGGATGGCACGATACTGACAACAGTTCTTTTTAGTAGCAAGTAAGCATTGCTTGTGTTTTTGGAATCTCTCTGTATACGTGTGCAGCAGGGTAAGCTAGTAAGTCGTGTCAGCAGATCCATCTGTAGATGTAGGCTAAGGCCTATTGCTTGTGGGACTTCTCCCCACACCCGACGCAGTCACCTAACACCCCTGGGAGTGTTCAGTGATCCCATTCACTTCTGATGCTGGCTGTCTGCCGTTGGTGGCAGGCCCACGATTCTGCTTTGGATGCTAGTAACAAGTCCCTGGCTGCCTGCACCTCTGCTCATTGTGGCTGCGGATGCGGGGTTCTGTCACTTCTCAGGTTTGTTCACTTGGCTGGAAGAACGCACAGAACGCTGGGACTACTTTACCTCCATTTATGGTTTACTCTGAAAAGTTCATTTTGGGAGCAGCCTGTGAAGAAGAGAAGAGAGTTGCAGTGTTTCTCTGCTGACCTCCCCACAGCCAGCCCCCACCTCACTCCCTTTTCCAGAGTTGGGACAGCCTGCCAACCACATGGCCCTATCCCAGACCCAACTGGAGGTCCTCCAGAGCTACTGCGTCAGCATGAGCTCAGGTGTGGTGGGAAGGAGCAGGGTACAAAGAACCTAGGAGGTGCCAAGGGTTTTTAGTAGCTGTGTGCCAGGAACTGGGAGATTTAAAAAAAAGGAGGCAAGTATATGTTTCTTATGTGACACTAGTGTTATATAAAAGCAGATCTTGTTTTTGGGGCAGAGGACCAGATTTCAGAATGTTAGTATTGAATTCCTTTAGCCACTGATACGTTTCTTTATTTGGCTGTGATTCCTTGGGTTTGATTTTTGGTAATGTAAATAACATTTGTTCTGAGATCCTGAGATGAAAGGTGCCATTGAAACAACTAAATGCCATGTTCTTGAGGAGTTTTATCAAGTTCCAGTGTTGTTTTGTTTGGTTTAGACTTTTGTCCTCAAGTGGCTGTCCTGTAATCGTGCCGATTCTGCAGTGTGATATGAAGACAACAGATCACTTTTCTGACAGGAATAGGCTCCTTTTTCTTAAATGATTAGGTCATGAAATTTGGGTAGAAATGCCTTTTAATCTTAATCTCTTCAATGATAACAGGATGCAAGTTTTCATAGCATGACAAGGAAGGGTGGATTGTTTAGAATTCTAAATTCTTTCCTCCTTATTTATTTATTTTTTCTTACACATCACCTCCTTGTCCCCTTCCCATCTCCCTGCACTCCTTCTCTTTCTCTGTTCACAGTGTCCATCTTATTCTGTTATCTTTTACAGTTGTTTTGGTTTGTTTTTCTTATATTAGAGAGATCATATGATAAATTTAACTTTCTGGGCCTGATTCATTTCACTGAGCAGAATGTCCTCAAGGTGCATCTGTTTACCTACAAATGACTCATTTATTTTTCTTAATGGCAGAGTAATTTTCCATTGTGCACATGTACCGCATCTTCTCTATCCAGTCACCTGTATTCAGGCATGTTGGCTTCTTCCAAGATTTGGCTATTATAAATTGTGTTGCTATAATGGGCATTGTATCACTATAGTATGTTGACTTTAACTCTTTTCGGAAGAGGTATGGCTGGTCAAATGGGATGTCAGCATTCAGTTTTCTGAGAAATCTCCACACTGCTTTCCACAGTGGTTACACCAATTTGCAGTCCCGTCAACAATGGAGGAGGTTCCTTTCACCTCACAGCTTTGCCAGCATTTGTTGTTTTGTGAGGTCTTAATAGCAGCCATTTTTATTGGCATTAGATGGAACCTCAGCGTGTTGTTTTAATTTGCATTTATCTGGCTAGAATTCTTTAACATTTTCTCATGTATTTATTGGTCATTTGGACTTCTAATGAGAAGATTTCCATTTTTTAAATTGCGTCTTGTATTTTGGAGGATCTACTTTTTCCCCCAGTTCTTTGTATATTCTTGATAATAGTCCTCTGTCTGAGGAGGAGCTGGCAAGGATTTTTTTCCATCCTGTGGGTGCTCTCTTCACTCTTGTTCATTGTTTCCTTTGCTGTGCAGAAGCTTTTCAGTTTCATATAATCGCATTTGTCAATTTTGGGTGTAATCTCTTGTGCTTTGGGTGTTTTATTGAGGAAGTCCTTGCCTGCTTTTCCTTCCAACAAGTTAAATGTTTCCGTTTTAATATCTACGTCTTTGATCCATTTTGATTGAATTTTAGCACATGGTGAAAGTTATGGGTCTAGTTTCAGTCTTCTGCACGTGGTCAGCCAGTTTTCCCGGCACCATTTGTTAAAGGGGCTGTCTGTGCTCCAGTGTGTATTTTTTGGCCCCTTTGTCGAAGATCAGGTGGCTGAAGGTGCTTGGGGATGTTTGGGCATCCTCAGTTCTATTCCATTGGTCCACCTGTCTGGTTCTGTGCTGGCACCATGTAGGATTTTTTTCTTTATCACTGTTTCTGTGTGGTATAATTTGATATCTAGTATTGTGATGCCCCCTGCTTTTGTTGTGTTGATTAGGATTGTTTGGCTATTTATTTTTTTGACACAGGGTCTCGCTCTATAGCCAACCCTTCACTCTGTAGACCAGGCTGGTCCTGAACTCCCTGGTGTAGCCTAGGCTGGCCTTGGACTCAGTCCGTAGGTTCCTGGGGTGCCTTGCCCACCTCCGGGGTCCTCAGCAAAACTGTCCTGCCTTTCCTGGATTCCCTCCTCTGAGGGTGGGATGCTCCACTCTCCGAGATGCTCCACTACCCCCTCCCCAGCTGGTCACTGGGTCAGTGGCTTGTCTCTCCTCTCCTCAAGTGTCACTTGGGTCAGTTTCTTTTTGGGCACTGTTGAAGAAGAGTGTCACAAATCCTGGCATGCCTTTCTGAGCCTTCTTCAACTTTAAACAGTTCAGGCTCGGGCTCTTTTTTTATTATTACTGAATAACTCCTGCCTATATCACGTAAAAGTGGAATTGTTGTTTCATTAAAGAGATTGCTGTTCCCTTTTGTATTGGAAAGCAGGAGTAAGTGATAGCCTTCTGGGGGTCCCTGACATCTCAGATCATATGAGGGTTTGGCGTGTAATCAGAATTTTTGGGTGTGGGGTTCCTAGGGACCCACAAAGATATTTTCCTTGAATAAGTTTTTGCAACTGCTGCTGCTGCTGCTGCTGCTGCTGCTGCTGCTGCTGCTGCTGCTGCTTCTTCTTCTTCTTCTTCTTCTTCTTCTTCTTCTTCTTCTTCTTCTTCTTCTTTTTTTTGAGACAGGGTCCTGCTCTGTGGTCCAGGCTGGTCCTGAATTCACTTCAGAGCCCAGGCTGGCCTTGGACTCACGGCAATCCTCCTGTTTCAGCCTTCTGAGTGCTGGGATTACAGGCGTGCGCCACCACGCCCAGCTTATGTGGTGCTGGGGAATCGAATTTGGGTATTTAGCACTTGGCTTAGTGCTTGCTCAAGCGCTTTAACCACTGAGCCATTCCTCCAGCCCCTGCAACTGCTTCTTAATTTAAAAAAAATAATGCTCTGGTAGGTTAGGTAAGGTAAGGTAAGGTTAGAACTCCCAAAGCAATCCATTGACTTTCTGTGATATAACAAAGGTAGGTACTAAGTGGGCAAGCCCAGTGTGAGTTGCAGGAGAACTTGTTTTCAGGTTCCCATGACGGAGTGAGAGTCCTCTCAGCCTAGGCTTGCTTTAAAAGTTGGTGTAAAGGCCTTGGGAGTGTAGGAAATCTTGCAGTCCAGATTCCACAAAAAAGCAGCTCCCCAAGATGCCCCAAGTTGTTTCACAATGGCTGGGAGAGGGAACTGAGCTATATAGACTCAACTCTCTCCAGAGACAGTGCTGTTTCCCCCCTTTAATCACTAGACCTAAGTAATGCACTTGGAGCTCCCACATTTGGGCCTTTTTCTTAAGAGATTTTGTAACTTCCCAAAAAGTTGAGAAATAGTGCCCTGAACTATTTATTGCCTATCTGCCCCATAGATCATCAAGTCATCTACATATTGTGAAAAAACACATCCTTCTGACTGCCAGTCCAAAAGACCTTGGGCAAAAGCCAGGCCAGACAAGTGTGGACTGTCCCTGAATCCCTGAGGAAGTACTGTCTGGTTAGTTGTCTCAGCCCTGTTAATAGATTTTCAAAGGCAAAGAGAGATTGACTTTTGGGATCAAGGGGAACACCAGGTATCCTTGGGATCTAAGATAGAACAGAATGAGCCTCGGAAGGATCTGAGCAAAGAGAGTATGAGGGCTGGGGTCAAGGGGATTCAAGGGAATCACAGCCTCATTGATTAGCTTCAGGTCTTAGACTAGCTTCCGCTTGTTTGGTCACATTTTAACCCCATGATAGCAGTATAATAAGGACTTGGATGGGGTAGAGGATTCCCTGTCTGTCTAAGGAGCTAAGGATGGGTTTTAATTCCTACTTAAACTCTGGCTGTAAAGGATATTGGCTTTGATGAGGAAAGGAGGATGGGTCTTTAAGGTTTATTACAGGAGTTGCCCGTGTAGCCCTGCCAACCTGGGATCCATCTGCCAACAGCCTGCAAGATTCCTTGCAGGGGACAACACTTAGTGGCACCGTCAGACAGCAGGAGCTTGGATTGGGTCAGGCTGAGCAGGTTCTGTCCAGGGGGTGGGGCTGGGGCTTCAGACATTATCAAAACGAAAGCTGGAAATGAAGTCCCCCTAAGAAAAAGGCAATGGTTGTGAAAAATGTCTCTCAAGGGGCTGACAGGGCACCAGGGAGAATGGGAGCACTGACTATCTGGCTCTGCTGTCAAGAAAAAGAGAGGATATGACCTCTTCCCCTTCCAGTGATCAAGGCCCAGGGTTCCTCTAGCTGAACGGGGGCCAGTGAGATCAGCCGACTAGGCCCTGGGGACCCTCACTGTTTTTGAGGTGGACCCAGGTCCCTTCCGCCTTGGAGCACACTCATTTCCAAAGATTCCCCTGACAGTTGGGGCAGGGTCCAGCTGGGGACCGTTGTCTTTTAGGACATTCACACCTGAAGTGCCCAGGTTACTTGCACAAGAACCATGCTGGCTTTTCTCCTGGGGCCCCTCTGTCCTTGTAGGGTACCCCTCAGAAAGCTGCCACCACTTCCTGCTGCCTACAATCCTCCCTATCTTCTGCTTTTTGGTCCTGGTTGTAAAAGACCTTCTCTGCCTTCCTCAGAAATGTGCCCAGTTCAGGAGGGGCGATCCTTCCTGTTGCTTTGGAGTTTCTCTCGAAAGTCTGGCACTGACTGGGAGATGAGATTTGTCTCTGAGGAGGACTTGGGCAGCAATTGAAGTGAGGTTTGCAGTGGCATGTTTCATCAAGCCTCCAACTAATTGCTGGAGAAAAGCAGACAGAGGCCTCGGATCCTTCTGAATTGCCTGAATGATCATTCCATACTTGAGGAGTTTAACCTTGGACCCCTTTAGCCCTTCATGCAACAGATGTAATGATTTCTCATCCATTCCCCTCTAGGAGTGTTGGGGTCCCAGTGGGGGGCCTGTGGTGGGACAGGCAGCTGGCCCCTGTGGCACGTGCTCCTCCTTACCGTGATGAGCGTGGTAATGGGCTGGGAAATCAGCACTTCCCTCTTGGACTCCTGCCCCCTGGACTCTGTCTTTCATGGAGCTTTAGCATTTCAGAAAGAGCGAGGCTCATCTCTCTCCAAGTGAGGTCGTACTCAGGAGCATATGCACGCAGAAGCTCTTATGTACTTGTCTGAGTCTTCAGTAAAATCACCCAATTCCTGTTTTACTTCCTCAAATTTCTTTAAATCAAAGGGGCTATCTACCCTTCCCTCACAAGTGTAAGCAAGGTGCCAAGATGGAGCTTAGAGGGGGAGTCAGCTTCATAGAGAGTGCAGGGCTGCAGTAACTTGGAAAGGAACCTGGGATGGTTGGGGGAAGCATGGATTGTATGGAGGGAACTGGAGGAGTTGGGGGAGGCTCTGGGGATTCTTCAGTGTCTCCTCCCCTCCCAGGGGCTGACCCTTCCCCTAGGGAAACAAGGGGAAGGGCTTTTTTCAAATATATATATAACATAGCTATGAAGGGTGGATCTAGCTGATAGCTTGGTTTCCAAGTTCCAAAAACAATTGGAACTAACTCACCTCAGTCTTTTTTCCCTATCATTTGGAAAAGAGAATTAATTGTAATATGGTGTTAAAATTGAGGGGCCCAATTTCTTCCAGAGTTTTTTAACAGGTGGGCCAGGGTGAGTGGGTTATAATCTGGAACTAAAACCTTCCTATCTACAAGGAAAATGAAGATACTTTGGAGGGTGTCCTCAACTCAACATCCTGTCTCTGGTACAAGAACGTCCCCTCGTCTCGAAGTCTTAGAATCTTGGAAAATATAAGAATCTAAATGCTAGCATCCCTTCATGTTTCAGTCATCGGGGCTGACTGTTCCTTACTTGTGCACAGGTGGAGGGGGCTGACAGAGAGAGCTCTGGTCTCTGCACTTGGTCCTCAGTAGTGTTTCCTGTAGATTTATATCTCTCTGGCATCCATGGGTTAAATTCCTCCACCTAGCGTTTGAAGAGCTGGAAGAAGGGTTCAGGAAGGTTTGTGCAATGTGAGTGGCTGGAGTGACCCAGGGGCCTATAAGCTGTCTTCTCTTATTTTAGGTCTGGTTGCTGAGAGTCCACAAGTAAGCTCAAGGGATACCTCAAACCCGGCTGCCCCTCTGAGGTTCTCATGTGAAGGCGAAGCTGAGACTAAACAGCATGCCCATTGTTCCTTTTGGCATCTGTAGGTCAGTGAAAAAGGAGGCGGAAAACAGAATCGGGCCAGTGGGCCCATGGCCACTGGCGAGAGCCAGTAAAGAAGCAAAGGGGTCTCCCAGAGAGGGGAACAGTCATGGTAGCCCATGGTCTGGGGACGAGGCGCCAGCATGACAGAAGTTCGTCCTGTAGACCAGCGGAATGCTCTGCCACTTCTGTCCGGGGCAAAATCTTCTCACACTCAGGCTGCATTCTCTGGGCTTCTTTTGGCAATAGGCGGGCAGCAATAAACCCATAGCCAGGGGTCTGGGGATCCCCAGTTCTGCCAGTTGGACATATGTAAAGCCAAAGCCCAGATATTTGTGGCCCCTTCCTCTCCTACCGCCCAGATGTGGCGCCTAGCCCAGGAGGTTCGGCTGTGGCTAAACCTTGTCTGGTGTCCTCCCAGGCTTATGGAGGGTGCATCCAGTGGTCCCGTCTGTGGCCACTGCAGCTTGCTTAGGTATACCGACCTTATTCGCAGTCTTCTAGAGCTCAGATGACGAGCTCCCAAAATGTTACCACTGCTGTTACCTGGTGTCTGAGTCCAGGAACTCTAGGTATGCTTAAGAGTCGGAATTCACATGGAAGGAAGATTTAAAGCAAGAAGAGGCTTAGTAGAAAGTGAAAGGATCCTTAGGGAATGGAGGACTGGAGCCCTTGAGGGAGCTTCTACTCAGGCGACTGCAGGGTCTCCTAGGGTGGGGGTTGTGGAGCTATGTGGGGCCACTAATCCCCTTAGGACATCTACAGGAAGCCCGAATGGGGAGGAGAAGCGCCCTTCTCGACTACTTCTGCATTGTTCCCAGAGGGCTGGGGCTGGGGCTGGGGCTGGCCCCGGCACCTTGACTCCCCAGATTCCACTTCTGCGCTCTTGGCCCTGGCACGCCCTGTCTTAGTCCTGCCTGTCTCTCCTCACTTTTGCTCCTGTCCCTCAGTAGCATTTATTGTTTTTTGAGTTCTTGATGACAGCCGTTCTTGCTGAAGTAAGGTGGAATCTCAGTGTCGTTTTGGCTTACATTTCTTTAACAGCCAAAGATGCTGAACAGTTTTTATGTACTCGCCCACCACTTGTACTTCTTTTGAGAAATACCTGTTTATTTCGGTTGCCCGTTATTTAACTGAGTCTGTTCTGGGAGTCTGTCCTTCACGCAGTGCAGATATTAGGCCTGTCGGAGGAGTGGTTGGCAGGCTTCTTCCCCATGTGGTGGGTTGTATTTTTACTCTGTTGCTTATTTCCTTTGATGTGCAGAAAGTTTTTAATTTGATAAAATTCCACTTGTTAATTTTTGATGGTATTTCATGCATAGTTAGTATTTTATTCAGAAAGTTCTTTCTGGTACTTACATGTTAGTTTCTCTCCCAGCGGGTTTACTTCTGCTTTGATATCTAGGTCTTTGATCCATTTTGGCTAGAGTTTAGTGTGGGGTATGTTATATGGGTTCTGGCATCATCCTTTAGTATATGGACAGCCCCTTTCCCAGCACCATTTGTTGAACAGGATGCCTTCCATCACTATATGCAAAACACTACCCTTAAGTCCCTGACTGCCTCTGAAGAAAACACAGGTCAGGCTAAGGGCCCTAGAGTCTGCTCTCTGCCCCAGGGGCCTTGAGTTGTGTCAGCCGTGTTGGCCACACTGGGCCACGCCACCCTCCCAAGCCACCGCTTAGCTGTGCGATTATTTACACTTTGAGAGCGTTACCTTCATTGTTGTAGCCCTGCCATGGTGAGAGCAGGTGTTTATGAACCTAGTGGCTTTCTTAGCACAACCAGAGCAGGAGTGGAGTGCGGGCTTCGGACGACGACTGGGCTTTTCCCACTCATCTCTTCAGGCCTGGGTGAAGACTGAAGCTCTGAAAACCCTGGCTGGCTTACCAAACTTTGTCCTCTGTTTTACCAAACTTCCTTTGTTTTCTGTGTGTTCCATCGGACAGCGAATGTAAATATACTAAAGTAATATAGCACTGCGGTTGTCAGATTTCTAATCTGATTTTATTTATCTATATTTACAGAATTTTCAGTGCTCTCTCAATTATTCTGGAATAACATTTTCTATTCACCTTGCAAAATTAACTTTGTTTCCCAGTGTTTTCATAGTTGGGCTTTTCTTTGTTGTAGCCTATAAATGAGGTGATAGACTTGGCCATTTAAAAATTAAAAATCAGAGCTGGGGGAATGGATTAGTGGTTAAAGCTGTTTGCAGCAAGTGCTAAATGTATATATCATATCAACATTACAGTTCCTTCCTGTTTTTGACCCTTCCACACCCTCCGCATCCCTTCCCCCAACTCCAGCTATCACTCTAAGTACCTGAGTTGTATTCCCCAGAACCGTATTAAGCTGAGTGTGGTTGTACATGCCTGTAATCTCAGCACTCGGGAGGCTGAGACAGGAGGTTTGAGTCCAAGGCTAGTCTGGGCTCCCTCATGAGTTCAGGTCCAGCCTGCATCCCCTGACTCCCAACACCGGCCTCTTCATGTTCTACACTTTCCCGCCACTAATGTGTATTTTACCAGCTCTCCGACATTCTGCCTGGATCTCTGCATCCCAGATACCCGTGCCCCTTAAAGTTTAATACTTCATAGTTGATATTGTTAACCTGTTCTAGAGGAATCTGGGTTGCCAACCTGCCATTCAGAGTAAGAAAAAAATGGAAAATGAATTTCTTCTCAGTTTGGCCACATTGAGAAGATAGTTAATTCTTCCTCGCAGAAGCACTCCAGTTTACAGGGAAAGGCAGATGGCAGTTTTTACTTCCAGTCTTTTTTTCTTTTTTTTTCTTTTTTCTTTTTCTTTTCTTCTCTCTCTCTCTCTCTCTCTCTCTCTCTCTCTCTCTCTCTCTCTCTCTCTCTCTCTCTCTCTCTCTCTTTGCTACAGGGTCCACTCTTGTCCAGGCTAGTTCTCAACTCACTGCAACTCAGGCTGGCCTTGAACTCAAGGCAATCCTCCAGCCTCAGCCTCCCAAGTGCTGTGATTACAAGCATGCACCACCACGCCCAACTTATATAGTGCTAGGGAATTGAAACTAGAGTCTTGAGCTTGCTGGGCAAGCAGTTTAACCACTGACCTTTCCAGTCTTGAGGGTCATGGGATGTCCTGTCATCTGGCTGGCCATTTACTGCTTGATTGATGTACGAATTCCATCAAAGACATGATGCATGTAAGTAGCCACTGCTGGCGCTTGAAGGAAGTACCACTGACGACCAAAGGAGTCAAGGCCAGAGGATGACCAGTTGCCCTGCCATTCAGCCTTTAGACATGTGGGCATGGTTGTGTGCACCTGAAACCCCAGCTACGCAGGAAGCTGAGTGGGAGGGGTTACAAATTCAAGGGTAGCCTGGACAGGTGAATGGGACCCTGTCTCAGAGTTAAAGGGCTGGGGAAGGTACGTTCCACACTCCCTGGCTTCAATTCCCAGGAGCCCTCCCCCCAGGTAAAGAGAAAACTTTCTCTATGACCAGGCAGTTTGGTAGGGTTAGTGCCAGTGACACATGGCCCAGTGACTCCTTCTGCATTCTGCCTGTGCTTCACCCCCAGGCACCTCTGTTAGATGTGATCCTCTGTGGTTGGGTCCCTGCCTCCTGCTGGGAGCTGGGATAGGTTTGCTGTTGCTGTTGTTCCAGTGTAAGTTCAGCCCAGAGGTGTAGAAAGTCATCCTAGTCTAAATTTATCTGGAGTCGGCTGTTGAGTTTAGTAGCTGATAGCTGACGTCTTAAACCCTGGGATCTGTACTCGTGCCGTTTGGACAGTCAGTGCTGCAAAGTTCACAAGGAAAATGAGACACACACAGTGAGAACAAAGCTACTTAGCTTTGCGTAGATTTAGACACGTACACAGAGTCTTTTACCTCACCAATTTTTATTCAATATGAAAGAAACCAGATTGCCTGTAAAATCAAAAGTTTAGGTCTGTCGGGGAGTTGGATTTCAGAGCGTTTGTTAGATCTCTTGTTTTGTAAGCAAGGCTGGTTAGTTACCATTTAGGCAGGAGACATGTTGGTTTTGTTAACAGGTTTTAAAAGCACGTAGAATAGTATCTTAGCTATTATTTCCAAAGTGTTAAGTTGGTTGTTTTTCTAGAATTTAACCCTCTGGGATGTTGTTCATATAGAATATCAAAAATTACGTTTGTATAATAAAGCTGCATTTGGCTGTGTTCTGTTTAGTCGAAACATTTTTAGAATTTCTTAGGTACATACTGTGGAACTGCCAACATTTTGAATATAGACTGCAAGAGTTAATGCTTACTTACCAATTAAACGCAAAAATCTTAATCACATCTTTAAAAATGTTTGTTGTATTATAACTAAATTTTTTAGGTATTTATAAGCAGTACAGTTGAGAACACTTCTTTAAATAGGCAATCTTATATTAAAATCTTTAATTCTAAGTTTCCAATTGTGATGAGCATAAATGAAGAGGGTTGCCCCGTATTGACCCCAGGGACATGGCTCAGACTGTATTTAAAATGACTCTGAGCAATGCTAAAGCATTGTGTTTATAGTGAGGCCTTGGCAACCCAGCTGCCCAATTTAGATAATTCTACAGCATGTTAAGACAGCAGTCATGAGTGACTTAAAATTTTTAGAATATTTGTATCAGTAGGGCATATCATGTACCATTTTTTAAAAAATCACTTAATTAGTACTATAAAATAAATTTCATTTAAAAGACTTTAAAACAGTGGTGGCACACGCTTGTAATCCCAGCACTCAGGAGGCTGAGGCAGAAGGATTGCTGTGGGTTGGAGTCCAGTCTGGATTCCATGGTGAGTTCCGGAGCAGCCTGGACTACAGAGCTAGACCCTGTCTCAAAAAAAAAGACTTTTTAAAAGATTTTATTTTCCTAAACAGAAACAAATTATTTATAAAATGTAAAATGTTGTTCTTTTTTGTGGTACTGGGGATTGAGTACAGGCCCTTGGCACTGAGCTACAAACTAGCCCCTCTTTTCCACCCCCCCACCCCCCTTTTTTGACACAAGGTTTCTCTGTGTAGCTTGGCTGGTTCTGAACTCACTATGTAGCGCAGGCTGGCCTTGAATTCACAGCGATCCTTCTGCCTCAGCCTCCTGTTACTGGGATTACTTGCAGTGCCACCATGCCCAGCTAAGTTTTTATGTGGTGCTGGGGAATCGAACCCAAAGCCTTGTGCGGAGTAGGCCAGTACTCTGAGTTAAGCCCCCCAGCACAAGCCCTTGCAGCCCTTTAAAAGTATTTTATTTTGATTCAGGGTTTTGCTAAATTGCTACATTGCTCAGGCTGGGCTTAAACTTGAAGTCATCTTGCTTTAGCCTCCCAGATGCTGGGATCACTTGGAATAGCACCG
This sequence comes from Ctenodactylus gundi, assembly GCA_004027205.1. Lineage (NCBI taxonomy): Eukaryota > Metazoa > Chordata > Mammalia > Rodentia > Ctenodactylidae > Ctenodactylus > Ctenodactylus gundi. Next base: position 32,244 of record PVKB01005630.1, on the reverse strand, counting down.
TCCCTGCTCACTTAGTGTGGTCTTATTCATAGATTTTCAAATACTTGCCTATCCACTGGTGGTCTGCATACGTATAACCCATACAAACCGTGAACGGCGCGTGGAGAGGCAGCACACGCTCATCCAGAAAAGGAAAAAAAGACTGCACGTTCAGCATACATGTGCTGTGGAAAAAAAAAAAAAAAACTTTTGCCTTTTACAGATCTGTTTTAAGCAAGAACCAGGTGGCAAATCAGCAGTAGCTCACTGGCTGTGAGGAAGTGAGCGTGTGTTTAGTCTGTCTCGTGACGGTCGGCGTTGGGTCCCACAAGGGAACACGCTCACAGCAGGCTGCTGAGGCCCCGCTGTTAACTGTGTGCAGTGGCCTTTGTTGATGGGCCTTTGCCCCAGAACAAAAGATATTTTCCTAAAGCTGCCTGCTCATAGAAAGATGGTTGTCACATTTGGGACAGAGGTGTTGACGACATGGTGTTGCTCTAAGGCTCTTCGCTCAGAGATCTCTGCAGCGACTGATGTTTCACCTTCAAGGAGAAAGTGAAGTGGCCATCTAGCCCCGAGCAGAGGCCTGGACTCACTCATACTCACTGGGGAAAAAGAGTGCATGCAGTCAGTGGGAGAAGCACTTGGTGAGTCACTCACCGAGAGCCAAGGCAGCCTGGGAGCTTACGTAACGACTGGCGGAAACAGGTAGAGCACAGGTGGATCCAGCACACCATGACCAGGCCCAGCGCCTTCCTGTCTTGTCACCTTCCTGACAGGCAGGTGAAGCTGCAGGATGGTTTGAATCTGTGGACGTGATCTGCTCTCGTTCTGTTTGTGCACTGTTGGGGCAGTAGCTTGACTTCAAGGCCGTGGCACAGGGCATGGTTCTGGTAACCGTCTAGGGGAGGAATTACCTCCTGGATTCCCACAGGTGGTAGCTTTTTTTTCCAACTTACATACTGTGTGAGCTATCCTCATAGAGGTTTGCGGCTCTTCCTGTCTACCCTGTGGCCCAGTGACCCAGACAGCTTTGAATGTGGCCAGACACAAAGTTGTGATTGTTCTTAAGACTGTGTGAGATTTTTGGCCATTTTCTTTTGCAGCTTGATGTGTTTGTTATGTGATATTTTTGTGTGTGTGTGATTTAAATAATGTGTGTGAGATATGTTATATGTGGCCCAAGATAGTTCTTCACTCATGTGGCCCACATGGGCCAAAAGATTGGACACACTGCTGTAGGAGATGTTACGATGATGAGCAAATGGGACCCCAGTTGACCCAGAATTCATGGGTCAGAACCAGTTCTCTCAAACGCATTGACCTGTGTTGAATGAAAACCTGCTTTGATTAAAGTCTTCATTCTAGATACTGACGGGTCTCTCTGGATAGTTGCTTGTAAAGGTCAGGCATTGCAGTTGTACACTGCAGTGTTTTCATATTTCCAGCCCTTGAAATGCATTGCGTAGATCCACATGCTTTGTCATTTTAGATTTTAAGAAGCCAGGAGTGCTTGTTAGCGAGTGATATTTCGGTACTTAAACATACTTAGGCATGACTTGGATGTTTTACCCCTATCATGTGTATTTATAAGCATTTATCCCAAGTATATTTGCACAGTATCTCAGCCGTTACTGCTGGACTACTGAGAAGGTCTGAGGAGTTAGATGAGCACCGTCAGTACCTGCTTACTTCCTGTGCTGAAGGAAAAGCCCTAACAGCTGCTGAACTGAGACACAGGAAGCAGTAGGCATAGTAGGCTGCATCCCAGGCAGGAAGCAGTCGGCACAGTCGGCACTGCATTCCGATACCTGAAGTGACGCCTTCCCGGCCAGCCCTGCGGCTTGAGGTGCTTATGTTAAAGGGTTTGTCATCTGACCAAACAATACAGCAATGTAAGTTTGTTATAAGTTTATACTGTTTATAAACAGACGGGAATGTCAGTGGTGTCTGTGACAAGCAGAAAGAGGTTAAGACTACCTGAAGATAGGATTTTCTTTTCTGTTCTGAGAATTGAATCCAAGTCCTTTGTACTGAGCTAAATCCTCAGCCCCTCCCCCTTTTAATTTTGAGGTAGTGTCTTGCTAATTTGCCCAGATAGGGCTCAAACATGTTATTCTTCTCCCTCAGCTTCCCAGTGTGTTGGGATTATAAGTGTCTGTGCTACTATATGTGGCATGTAATACTTGTATAATGAGAGTTTTTAAGAGTAGCTTAGTCTTGCAGAGGGCTTTTTTCAGTCACAAACAGTCTGAGAGATAACTGATGCTTATCTCAGCAGAAGGAGTCAGGTAGACAGCCAGCCAGCCACAAGCTTTCAAGTCAAACAAAACGGTGCAAAGCAAAATGTATGCTTTAAGCATACTGAGCCCAAAAGTGAATCCACCAGCAAAACAGTTCACTCCGAAGGTAGAAGGAAAGCAGTGTGGACATGTTACTCAAAGATGCTTCTGGGAATTTTGAGGGCAGTGTGCTTGGGGATTTTAGTTTAATTCTACCCACTTTTGTTAGAGGTGTGTGTGTGATGACTGAAGCAAAGGTCCATGCTTAGGACATGGCCTGGGTCAGTGAACATGCTGCTCATAGGGATTCCTCCCATACTGCCCCAGGGGCCACAGGGGCCTTTGAAGTGTCTCTGCAAGCTGGGAACACCAAAGGTGTGGCACCAGGGGACTGTGCCTGTATGGCCCTCTCAGGTGAGTTGCTCAGGCCCCTCTTGACCCAGGAATGGGCATGTTCTGAAATGCAGTCCTATTAAGACAGCTCCACGGCATGAATCAGTTGCTAAGACACTTCTAGAATCTATCTAGGCTCACCCCTGGTGGGAGGAGGAACATTTATCTCTTCTTACCTTTGAGTGTCGGGGCAACCATCAGATTGGTTTAACCTTAGTTAAGCCAATTGACAAGTTGGCAAAGAACATAGAAAGCCGTTGTGTTAAGTCTGCATTTCAGCTATGGTAATGTCACAAAACCATCTTCTTTGAAGCTGTGGGTGTCCACAGTTCCTCTCTGCTCCATCCTGGGAAAGGCAGCAGTCCATTCTGTAAATGACAGAGCTCTCCAAACACAGCAGAGTTTCTCTGTGCCTCTAACTTGTCTCCGCAGGTAAGGTCTACAGGAACAGTCAAAGCACCAAGAGCTCAAACTTCCCTGCCAGGTAGATAGCTCAAGAACGCAGGACTGGCTTCCAGCAAGCCCCACATGACAAGAAGAGGAAGGATGAGATCTTAGGTGCGCTGCAGGAAGAACTTAGCAGGGGTTAGACTATGGCAGTCATGTTACTTTCTCAATGCTCGGACAGAGTGCCTAACTTTTACAACTTAGAAGAGGAAAGGTTTATTTTAGCTCTGTTTCAGAGAGTCCTAATTCATTAATGGGCAACTGGCAACGGTGGGAACACATGGAGGAGCTGGAGCTGAGGAAACCCCTTCAAGGCATGGCAGAACACAGCCATGCAGACAGAGGGGAAGGGCAGAGCTGCTCCTCCAGGCCAGCCCCTCATCATCTCCCGCTTCAGCCAGGCCCCGCCTCCCAGGAGTACGTAATATTCATAGGTTACATGCGGCTTTTGGAGAATACTCTCGTCCCAAACCACAACTGGGCCTGTAGATTCCTAAGGTTGTATCAGAGGTGGCACAGCCAGTCAGCAGTGGTTGGAAGAGAAAGGAGCGCTCTGAGCAGGGATTGCCTGCAGCTGTTTCCCCGGCCCAGGGCTGGGAGCAGCTCATCTAGATGACTCTGCCCAAGAACACTAGTTCCACCAGCGTCTTTGAATTCTGTTACCAGAGGCATGAATCTAGGTCTTGACTGGCTGAGTTCTCCCCACCACTGACAGAAATAGAGGCGCACAGCCACACTGGGCAAGCAGCTACCCTGCCCTCCGTGGACACCCACAAGTGCTTCAGCCTGCAGCGGAGGAAGACCGCCCCAAGTCAGCACAGGTGGCCTAGCCTGGCTGCAGGCCCTGAGGGGGTGAGTGGATGGGTGTGGGGGGGCACTGGGCGTGGGGCCTTTGCTTGCTCAGTACGCCGCCATCTGGTCTAGATTCTTACTCACAGAGTAGCATTTGGTACCCATTCGGTTTTCCCAGGGAGCTCAGCTGCTGGAGAAAAGAAGGCCCTTGCTGCGGCCTGGCTGGCAGTCACAGTTCTATACGTAGTGCTGTGGGACGGGGGACTGAGAGCTTGGGTAGGACGAACTCTTACTTTGTACCATGTGATAGGCACTTTCGGTAAGATTTTATTTAGTGTCTAATCGGTTGCAGGTGAATAATACATAGTTTATTTGTGTATGTGTGTATGTATATCTACATGCACACACCTAAGAATTGCATGTTCTGTGTGTGTCGGTGGGTAGCTATCACTTGGTCTAGTTTGACTCTTAGGTTTCATGGCTATGCAGTGGGCGCCGTCCTTCATCTTAGCCCCAAGCTGTGTGGGCTTCCCTGGTACCCTGGAAAGTCCTAAGTGGCCGTAGTCGTGGACCTGCCGGAGGCCACAGGAGGAAGCAGGAGGTGGGACTGATGGCGTTCAAGGGGAGCGTGGACGGGAGAGCTGCCCCTGTGCTCTTTCCATGGTCTCACTGCTGTTTCTAAATGAAAGCTGTCATCTCGAGAACAGGGGCATGATTTACGTTTAGCTTTATTCTGGCTGACTTGCTAAAGACAGTTGGGTCTGATGTCTTCTCCTTATTCCTTTTATTCTGTTCTTTATATCTTTTCCAGTTTTCTGCAGAAAAATCTCAAGATTCAGTCTGTTTCTGTGTAGCCCCAGGTTAGATCATAGGACAGGAGGTCTGTTTGTTTTTTTTTTCCTCCACCAAATACATTGGAAACTAACCGGCAGTCAGGCAGATTTCACGTGTGCGTGTTTTAATCCTTTCCCTCCAGCTCCTGTATCTTCACATGTGCTTGTAGGGTAAAGTGTGAGGATGTTGAGAACCCTAACCCAAGCCACTTGGGAGACTGAGGCAGGAGACTTGAAAGTTCAGGGACAGCCTGGGCAAATCAGAAGAACTTGCCTCAAAAAACCCCTGAAAGTTCTTGACAAGATGGAGGCTCAGGGCTGGAGGAATGGCTCAGTGATTAAAGCACTTGCCTAGCAAGCACTAAGTACCCAAGTTCAATTCCCCAGCACCACAGAAGCCAGACATGGTGGTGCATGCCTGTAATCCCAGCACTTGGGAAGCTGAGGCAGGAGGATTGCCATGAGCCCAAGGCCAGCCTGGGTTCCACAGGGAGTTCAGGACCAGCCTGGGCTACAGAGCAAGACCCTGTCTCAAAAATATGTATATACAAAAACCAAACAACAACAACAAAAAGATGGAGACGTGAGTAACAGGCATGAGTAGCACTCGTGCTGGGATTACAGGCATGTGCCACCACGCCTGGCTTATGTGTTGCTGGGGAATCGAGCTCAGGGTCTTGCACTTGCTAGGCAAGCGCTTTAACCATTGTGCCATTCCTCCAGCCCCTGTGGAACGCTTATTAGTATGATTTATATATGATACTAGAACTGAGGGCTATTCGCACATCCTCAGCCTAGTTGTATGTTTTGTTTTGAAATAGGGTCTTGCTAAGGCACTAAGTTGCCCAGGCTGAGCTTGAACACATGATTCTCCTGCCTCAGCCTTCCAGAGTGTTGGGATTACTGGCCTGTACTGCCAATCCTGGCTGAGACTGACTTCTTAAAAATCCACTGTTGGTTAAGCATTCACCCAGTGAGGCGCACTGGTGGTGTTTCCAGTGTGGGGTAGTGCCAGCAGTGCCACTCTGAGCACCCTGGTACTAGTTTCTAGGTGAACATACATTTTCCTTCCCTGGGATTGGTGCCCACGGGTGCAGGTGCTGGGATGCATGGTAACTGTCGCAAAAACTTCCCCACACACGCCGTTCAGTATTCTTCCTGACAGTACAAAATACTTTCTTAAAATTGCTTGCTCATTGTTCTGTCATATATGTAGTGGTACATGATGGAAATTTCCGGACAGTTTACGTAAGGAGAGTCATGAAATGAGCATTCTGTAGCTTGGCATGAGTGTTTCAGGACATGTGCGCGGCTCTTCCCGGGAGCGGGAGGCTGGGGCTTCGGTCATCTGCTTTGGCAGTCTTCCCTTGGCTTGGTTAGAAAAGACTAGTTGCAGAATGAGGTGGGTTTTCCACCTGTCTTCCCTCCGCAGGCACTTGGCCATTCTGGAACCGGAGGAGCCCGGTTCTCCCCCCGCCCCCAACTTCCATTATTTCCTGAGAAAAGGTTATCCTTTCTTAAGTTGTTAATAATGCGTGATACTATACATTACGTGTATTGCAGGATCTTACATTTTATCATGAAATGCAGTATCTCTTGTTTGTATGACTGAACTTTGAGTTCCCGTTGGGAACTGTCTGATAACTCCTGAGACGGGCCCCTCCCTCAGCACCCGGGCCACTCCGCGGGACAGTACTCGGAGCAGCCAGGCTCCCTCTAGGCCAGGGAGGCCGTCAAAGCACTTCACGATGTGGCTGAATGTTGGCCTTGCCAGAACTCACAGGGAAGATGCTTTTCTGCTTGTGTGATAGATTTGTTACCCGAGTGCTGCCTTGATTTCTTTTTTTTCCTGAACTTTTTTTTTTTTTTGAAAAAAAGTGTCTAAAGGTTTTAATTTAAATGTTATTTTTTGGTAGACTGACTTTCAGTGATTTATCTTAGGCTAAGTGGATTAAGATATTCCACTTTCAAGACAAACCAAAGATTTGTCTGTGCTCTGAGACTTGGCAACGTGATATTAAGAAATACGGATTTTGTAGTGAAAACTGCAAGCAAACCAATTCAGAGTGCTTTACTTTAGATGTGTAAGTGGAGGTTTTTGGATGGCTTCTTCGTGTAAGTTGGAAACAGTCAGAACAGGCTTGTTGTAAGTAAGTTTCACTATTATAGCCAGAAGAAATTGAACACACTGTTCCTGAGCCACCTAGACAGTGGGGGTGTGACCCCTTCCCAGCGGAGCACAGGGCAGGTGGAGCAGGCGGCAGGGGCTGATCAGTGGTGTGAGCAGGTGTCCAGAGAGGCGGGCCAGGTAGGAGGGACACGTCTTCAGTGACAGCTGCCCTGTGGTCTGACGAGGAGCCAAGGGAGGAGGAGCAGCTGGTGTGGGGGGGGGGAGGCGGAGCGAGTGGGTGTGAGGTGGAGGGAGGCCTGGCCTCGCCAGGCACACAGGTCCCGTGAAGCCAGTTTTGCCTTCATCCTAAAAGCAGTGAGGAGCTTTCCTTACAGGGGTTGAGGCAAGAAAGGATGTAGTGAGGGGCTGGAGGGGTTTTGCAAGCACTAGCCCTGAGGTCAGTTCCCTAGGACCACCTAAACTGGGCGTGGTGGCGCATGCTGCCATCCCTGCCTTCAGGAGGCAGAGTCAGGAGGATTTCATGAGTTTGAGGTCAGCCTGGGCCACATACTGAGTTCAGGACCAGTCTGGACTGTGGAGCGCTCTGCCGCAGGGAAAAAAAAGAGGGGGGGGGGTGGGGGGGTCTGGAGAAATGGCAAGGCGTTAAAGCTTGGCAAACACAAGGCCCTAAGTTCGTTTCCCCAGCACCACATAAAGCCTAGTGTGGTGGTGCATGCATGTAACCCCACACTTACGAGGCTGAGACAGGGGGATTGCTGTGAGTCCATGGGCAGCCTGGAGTCCGATCTGAGTTTAGGATCAGCCTGGGCAAGAGTGAGATCCTGTCTAAGGAAAAAAAAAAAAAAAAAGAACACGGAGAGATTGGCGTTTTCACCAAAATGCTTCAGGGCACAGACAGATCAAGCGAAGGCCCAGGGGAGAGGTGCTGACAAGAGGTGGAAGGAGAGGGCTGCAGAACACAGAGGGGGCTTCTCAGCGGAGTGTGGGAGGGCAAGGCGTGAGGGGTGGAGAAGGCTGCCGGCCTGGTGTCCTGAGCAGCCGCGAGCGCGTCACTGAGAGAAGGGACGCAGGAGAAAGACCACCTTCCTGAGCTCAGAGCTTAGTCTCAGGTGTAACGGTCCTGAGGAGCCTTTGGGTGACAGCCAGAAGGAGAAGCCTTAGGGCAGGAGAGAACACAAGGCTCAGATTTAGGGATAGGGATGCCGTCTAATAGTTAACTAAGCTCGCTGGTTAGTTAGGGATGCCATCCGGAAGTTTTATTCAAGTTCGCTGGGTAGTTAGGGATGCTGTCAGGTAGTTTTAACTAAGTTTTGCTGGTTAGTTAGGGATGCTGTCAGGTAGCTAACTAAGCTTGCTGGTTAGTTACGGGTGCTATCTGGTAGTTAACTAAGTTTGCTGGCTAGTTAGGGATGCCGTGTGGTGGTCTTAACTAAGTTTGCTGGTTAGTTAGGGATGCAGTCAGGTAGTTTTAACTAAGTTTGCTGGTTAGTTAAGTATTCTGTGTGGTAGTTAACTAAGCCCACTGGTTAGTTAGGGATGCCATCTATTAGTTAACTAAGCTCACTAGTTAGTTAGCAATGCCATGTGGTAGTTAACTAAACTCACTGGTTAGTTAGGGATTCCATGCAGTGGTTAACTAAGCTCACTGGTTAGTTAGGGATGCCGTCCAGTAGTTTTAACTAAGTTCCCTGGTTAGTTAGCAATGCCATGTGGTAGTTAACTAAGCTCACTGGTTAGGGATTCCATGCAGTGGTTAACTAAGCTCGCTGGTTAGTTAGGGATGCCATCCAGTAGTTTTAACTAAATTTCCTGGTTAGTTAGGGATGCTGACCAGTAGTTCAGGCATTGGAGCAAGTGCCAGTATTTTAGTTACAGTTTACTTCACAAAAAGGACTCTGGTGTAGAAAGGAAAAATGGAAAAATAGGTATCTGTGTTTTGGGTCTGGCCTAAATAGCTCCTGTTGTTTTTTGAACCAAAACCCTCCCCTTGCCACGGTGCTACACCCACTGCCTAATGGATGGCTAGCCCCGCAGGGTGGTGTGGAATCAGCTCTGGGTTTTGGTCAAGCATGGCGCTTTGCTGGGCTGCTGTCGAGCCAGGGAGTAGTGTAGCGCCTTGCGTTTTTAAGGCAGTCAGGCGTTGGTTGAGCTGGAATCTGTGAGAGGACAGAGAGCGAGGCTCCCCTTGGAAGCAGTGGCGGGGCACAGCGTGAGGGCCAAGTGGTGGCGTCTCTTGCATTTTCTGCTGTCAGAATTTATAGAGTTTGTTACAGACTTTCTTTGTCCATCTTTAGGAAAGAGGCAAGCATTTGGGAAGATACTAACAGTTTTCAAATACCTAACCAAAATGTTGACCAAAATAGAATTTACAGGTTTGCATTAAATGTAACCTTTCCTAATGGGGGCGCGCGCGCACACACACACACACTCACACATGTGTATGTCTCTCCTGTTGCTTCATACCTTACACAAAAATTAATTTCAAGTGATTATATTTGTATACATAAAATATAAGGATACGGTGTGTAGTATCCTGCCTCAGGCTCCTGAGAGCTGTGGTGAGAGGCATGTGCCACCACACCTGCCTGCCAATTTGTGGTTTTGTCATTGTTCTTTTTGTGACAGGGCCTTGATCTGCTGTCCAGCGTGGTCATTAGGTAGCCCAGGCTGGCCTTGGGCTCATGGCAATCCCCCTTCCTCAGCCTCCTAAGTACTGTGAATACAGGCGTGTGCTACTACACCCAGCTTATATGATACTGGGGGGACCGAACCCAGGGTTTTTCCGTTGCTAGGCAAGCACTCTGACCACTGAGCTACGCCCCCAGCCCTAACAGTTGCTTTTGTTCAACTCGTTAAGGTCCTCACTCTACTGTCTTTTATTTGCAAAGTTTCTAACAGTAGCTCCTGTTACTTTCGTACCGCACTCTGTATGTAATGTGTTTGCTGTTCTCTGGCTGCCATCAAGATTTTCGTCTTTGGGCTTTGAATCTTCAAACATGAAACCCCCGGGCTTGTGTTTTGGGTATTTTCCCTCCTTAGAGTCCCCACTTTCTCAGTGGGTCGTTGAGCGTGGTGGCACTGCCTGTTCGGTGAGGTTGCGGCCCTTTGACTGGCCAGCTCTGCGCTTGCGCTTGCCTCCCAGACTTGACAGTGCGCGGATGGAGCGGTGGCTGTGTCATATTTTCCCACAGCTCTTGGATGTTCTCCAAGTAGGAGGATTTAATTTCCTCTACTTTCAGTTTGAGCATTTGCTCCTAGCCTGTTTTCAAGTTCTGGGTCTTCTGTTTCAAAGGCATTAACTTGTTACCATTTTCCTTCCTGCTAGAATCCTGCGATTGGCTCCTCTGTGAGGCTGCCCGTCTGTTGATACACATCACATATCTTTTCCATTGCTGTAGCCATCACATTTTAAATTCTGAGATTTATGTCACCTGGGAAGCTGCCTGCCTGCCTAACCTCCAGGTTGTGTCCTGTCCTTGTGTCCCTCTCGCCCCTCTGTGCTGAGAGTGCGTCTTGTCAGGTGTGGCAGGAGGTCCTGGCAGGCAGCTGATGGGGCCTTCGGTGCATTTGGCTGTGAGTTTCCCTCCACCTGTTCTTTATGGTGAGGATTTGTGCTAGGAGATTGAGGGGTGGGGTGTGTTTGATGTTTATGATTGATTGCTATGGCTACTGGAGTTGATCTTTGTTGTTGCTATGGGAACCAGAGACTTCCAGGTTTCCCTACTGATACCTATTCCTTGTCTCTTGCCCGGCTTCAAGTGCTCCCTGTGGGCGTCCTGGAGAGTGCCTTCTGTTGCTCTGCCAGCTGTCTTCTGCCAGTATGTTTGGTGGAGGTGGTGGTGGTGGTGGAGGGTGAGAGTTCTGTGATGTTCTTGTTAAATCTCAGACTCTGCCAGTACTAGAAGCTGGGTGTGGGCATGCGACTCCTGCCCCTTTCCCCTGGCCTCAGGGAGTGTTCGTTCGTGTCCTCAGGCTCAGGTATGTTAAGTCTCCCCCGGCACAGGCACAGTACACTGGTCGCCCCGGGATGGGTGTGGGACCTTCCCAGTGTCCTCAGGGGGTTACCCAGGGGAGAATGGACACGGATCTGGAATGGCTTCCTTGGCTGCTCTCCCCTGCAACCCCCCAGCCCCCGGCCCTGGTTCCAGGGGGGAGCTGTCTCTGTTGCTGCAGTGGGCGGAGAACCTTCAGAGGTGCCCAAGGAAATGCCCTGGAGGCGGGAGTAGCCATCACTCCTCAGGGTTCTCGGTGCAGGTGCAGGCGCAGGCACAGGCGCAGGAGCAGGCGCAGGTGGTTGGGAACAGCGTGGTCTGACCTTCCTACGGGAGATGTGCGTGTGCTCTGGAGCTGCCTCCTTCCTGAGAGAGAAGGCGGTGGATTCATTCAGGCGGAAGAGGAAAGTGCGATCTCCTCACTCTCGGAACCTTGGGGAGCCAGGCTGTTTGGTGACATACTCTGTCGTGTCTGCCTTTTTTGTGGTGTTAGGGATTGAACCTAATGGCTAACAGTGAACCACATCCGCAACTCGTTTTCGCTTTTGATTTTGAGGCAAAGTCTCAGCAGACTGATGAATTGCCGAGGCTAGGCTCAAGCACATCTTTCTCCCGAGGCTGCCGGCATGTATTGCCATGCCTGGCGCCTTAAGTACTTTTCGTGTATTCTTTTCCTTTTACCTTTTGATGACAGCTCCTCTGGGCCCAGTCCTTCCTTGCTGCATTTTTTATGTGAATTATTACAGCTTTTGCCTGATTTCTCTGCTTACACTCTGTCTCTAGTGCAACTCACATACGCCACTTAGCCCTGAAATGTCTCTTCTACCCTCAGCATCTTACAATACTCTTTCTTCTTTTCCATATTAAGTACTGTAGTCAGTAGACCTCTTTTGCCCGAAACTTTTCGACAGTGAATGGGGGTAATATTCCTGTCTGTATTTTGTGGGGTTGCCGTGACAGTGAGAGATAATACATGTGAGCCACTTCAGTTTTATAATTACCTGTGTGGTCAAATAATAATAATTACCCCAGTATTTTAGGCCCATCTCTAACTTCCTTCGCCCTTTTCCCTGCTCAGAAATGTGTGCGGCTGTAGGGCGACCCAGCCGTCTCCCTTCCCTGAGTACCGTGTGCTCTGGTTCTCTGACTAGATGCCTGTGCCTGCCTCTTTACTCGTGTCTTTTGTCACTCAGGACTGAGGGGGAGCCTCTTGCTTCGTTAAGCCTTCTGCACAAACCCTTTCCCAAGTGATTTTCCTGCCTGGATAGAATACCTGATTTGCACAAATTAGGAAGGCTTTATTTTGTCTTACAGTTTCAGAAAATCACAGTCCGTTCATGAGTGGGCAGCTAGAAAATGGTGGAATCATGTGGTGGGAGCACAGCTAGACTGAGAGCTGAAGCCGGTCCTCCGGAGACGGAGGTCCTCATGGCGGCAGGGCAGGACAGAGAGTGGTCTGGGTAGCAGGGCGGGACCAGCACACGCCCCTCCTGGTCAAGCCCTGAGCGTCTGCCCCTTTCAGCCAGGCCCCACCTTCCGACAGTACATAGTATCCATGGGTGCATCAGACTTTTGGGGGACACTCCAGATCCCAACCACAACAAGTGCAGCCTCACACTTTAGCACCTAACTGTATTATTCTTTTTTTTTTTTTCATTATTGCAGGTATCCCCAAAACACTTATGTATTAAAATCTTTGTCTGGTAGTGGCTGCTAAAAACTAGTTGTATGTGGTACATGGAGTTTGTAGAAACGACTTTGAATAAAAAATTACAGCATTGGAAGCCACTTTTAAAATATTTATAAAGCAGGCTAGAGAAATGGCACAACAGGCCCTGAGTTTGATTCCCTAGCACCACATAAAGCCAGATGTGGTGGCACACACCTGTAATCACAGCATTAAGGAGGCTGATTCAGGAGGATTACCGTGAGTCCAAAGCCAGCCTGGACTCCATAGTGGGCTCAGGACCATCCTGACTGCAGAGTGAGACCCTATCTCTGTTTATTTATTTTTAAAATTGTGGTATTTTTAATGCACTTATTTTGTGTTTTATGTTTCTTCGAAGACTACAGTTAGTGGAATATATACTCCTATTCAGTGTGATAAGCCGTTCATTGCAATCTACGTGTATTAGTCAAATTTTTTCATTACTGGGACAGACTGCCTGAGACCTGCAGCTTAAAGGGGGAGAAGTTTATTTTGGCTCACAGTTTCAGAGGTTTCAGTCATGGTCCGCTGGCTGCCCAACAGGAGCATCCTGGCAGAAGAGCACATAGGAAGAGAGCTGTTCACGTTATGGCAGCTGGGAAGCAGAGCACAGGGGAAGAGCACTGGAGAGGAAAGGGCCAGGGACCTGGCAGTCCCCAAGGCCGTGTCTCCATGAGCACCCAGTACCAGGCACAGTCTCCAGGGCCATGCCTCCATGCCACCCTAATGTACCCACCTTTACCAGCCCCAGGTGGCCGTCAGGTAGCTTTCAAGCCAATCAGGTTGACAATCCAGATGAACTGACAAAACCAGACATATTCCATTTTCTCTTCTGTGAATGCTGACTAAAAAATTAGTGTTCTGTCTTCCAGAATATCTTCTATGGTTTTCCTTGATTACATTTTTACAAAAATGAGAAAAATACTTCAAGGTACTAGAAAAACATGACCGTGTTTCTTCTTACCAGTGGTAGATAAGAACAGCTAGTGTATTTTTGTACATACTTTCAGGGTGGTCGTTACTGTTTTCCTCATGTACCTGTAATAAGTGAGTTTCCCCTAAAGTTTCTCACTTTATAATTTTCCATACTTGCCTTTTCAGCTTTCCCCAGGAGGATTCCTGTAACCCCAGCAATACTTGAGGAGGAGGAGTGGTGAAGGCAAGTATTCAGCTCTTTGTCATGGGTGGAGTTTTCTTGGTTCTTGGCCAAATCACAAAGCTTTCATGTCTATCAAACCATTGAAAAGTTGGAGGGGAAATTTAAAGGAAGAAAAAGACAAAGATACAGTTTGGATACTTTTGTAGAGCACCTTCCGAATGAACATTTGTGGGATTTTAAAACATCATTCTTCGCTTATTTCTGATATTCACACAAGGTGTTTTCTTTTTGTGAACTGTGGCATATCACACCTTTTGCAAAACTGTGGTAGAAAAATGAGTTACTGGAAGTGCTGAGACTGATAGAATCGTGCGGGAAGCCAGGTCTGCGGTAGCTGCGGTAGCTGCCTCTGCCCGGCCGTCCCTCCTCCCCTCCGTGCGTCACCTGCTCTACCCGGTAGTTGTCCTGCTTCCTGTGCTGGCTTCCCAGCACTTTGCTCCTAGAGAAGCCAGTACGGAGCCAGAGGAGACAGTGTGTCCTCCTTACCAAAATGTAGCTGGCCTGGCAGTTACACTTGTTTGTGTTAATCGGGAATCTAAGGACAGGTGACGTGGAAACATGCCGTGTCCTGCCCTGTGCTCATGGCTTCATCCGTGTGGTTGCTGCCACACCCACACCCCTGAGGAATGATGACCACGTCTCAGAGTTCCTGACATCTTAAGGCTGGCTACCTTTTAAAGTATGCCAAATATTACCAGAAGTCAGATGTGTTAGGTGAACAACGTAAACGATAATGCTTGGTAACTGAGGCCTCAGACCTGCTGAGGGTAGGAAGGAGTACAGGCCCCCAAAGAGCCAGAAAGTCGCAAAGCTTTTTAGGATTTCCCTAATTTTCTCCCTAAGATAATGAAGCTCAAAAAATAGCTGTTTCTCAATTTTTAGAACTTCCCAGTTAACAGTGTTTGGACTCTTGGTTGCAACAGTGTTTACTCCAGAGAGCTAGCTGCCCAGCTCACCTTGACACTACCCTTTTGTTCACGATGTCCCTCAGTGTCATGAGATAAACTTAGGTTATACAGTTTGCTTAAACAATAGCGCAAAATCATTTGTATTATTTCACTGATGCAGTGGAAATAAGGAAAACTGTGGCATTGCTCTTCATGGCAAATCGCTGCGTTGGTTTCTGCCATCTCCACCAGCCCCATGCGAGGACAGAGCAGGCACTGTGCTCTTGCTCCTGGTCACTTGGGCTGCACTCCCTTTCTCTTGGAGGAGACTAGAAATAACTGAGTTACCTATTAGTCCACTAGACAAGTTTGAGAGGTAAGGTGAAGGTGATTAAGTATTAGAATTTCTAGCTCAAGAAGCCCCCCAGACCTGCCCTGCAGGGCAGTAAGCTGTTGCTAAGAGCTAAGGTTTATTTTCTGGCTTTCCTGAAGGGACAGAAGGGAAGCCAATGCGTGATCAGGAAAGGGCTGGATGCTGCCATGGGGCAGGCAGATGCCAGTGGGCCGGTCAGAATTAGAATGAGACAGTGGCATCTTCCATTGTTGTAGCGGCTCTCTGTCTGCTTCACTTGTGAACAGAGATCTTTGTAACATGTAGAAGGCACTAAGTGACGCGTGATGGAACAAGCCAGGGGCCGAGAAGACAGGCATGAAGAGGCGGGAGGACCTGTGCTGCAGCCAGAGGGCTTCGAGGGTGGGCACAGGGAGCACTCAGGTGGTTTCCATCTCTGTCTCTGAGCCCTGGTAGCCTGGAGTTCCCAGGGCAGAATTATTAACATCCTGCTTGATTTGTGCCTCTCTGTGGCTGCTTGGTGGCAGGAGTTCTCTTGTCCTCAGACCCCATGCACCGGAGTGCCTCCCTGGTTGTGCCATAGGTTGTTCACAGTACCTTGTGGAACATGGTGTTTTAAAGTCTTTAAATAAAAAGTTAAGGGAAAATATGGAAATGACTCCTTGCATCGTGGTCTGTCCTCAGCTTTTATATATGTCCTTTTCTTTTATATATGTACACAAATTCAGTAAAGGAAAATAAAACGCTTTCTGTACAGGCAACTCACCCCGCCACAGCAGCTGCCCCACTGTGCGTGTGTGGTCTTCGGAACCGTGGCCGTGGCAGTGGCGCTGTGCGACGGCTCCCTTTCCCTGCTTCCCGTCACACCAGCCACATGTGCTCCTTTGCTTCTGCTGAGAAAGGGGTTGCCCTCCCCCGCCTTCCTTCAGGCTGGAACGGAGCAAGGCTCTGCTCTCTGTAGGACTGATTCTGCCTGGACTGTATCCATGCAGGCACAAAGACCGTTTGTGCTTCAGACAGTTGGTCCTACGATTTTATTTCCATTTCCTTCTCAAAAGAATGAACCTGTTACTCCTGATCGGGGCCAGCAAGCCTGGTGGGTAGAGAGGGTAGCAGGAAACGTCTGGGTTCGTTAAAAGCCCCCTGCCACTGGGTTGAGAGAGCTGCTGCCCACTGTCCTTCCAGTTTACTCTGTTGATGCCAAGCATGTGGATACTTGTGGTTTTGAATGAGAGGAAGTAACTTGTTTCCACAACACTGTGGATGTAGATGGTTCGTTCTCCTGATCCCCCTAAGCAGCGGCTGTTCGGTCTCTCTCCTGCTGTGGTGTCTGTTCCATGGTGGAGCCCCTGTGTCCAGTTCTTCATGTGTCGGAACTTGCAGGGAATATTGCATTTCTTAGTATTGCCGTTTTCATGTCCTGTGTGTGCACCTACTTGTTCTGGGTCTTTCCCTCTGCTCTGGAGGTCAGTCACTGTCCTCTATCTATAAAACGATCTTTTAATCTTCTGGTTAAAGATTGCTTAGTGATGGCGCCTACTTGTGTGACTAGTGAGTGGCATGTTTTTCTTTTAACACTGGAGTTTCTGCATGGATTTATAAGGATTTTTTCTTTTCTTTTTCTTTTTTTTAACATTAGATAGGCATGAAGCCTCCGTCTCACAGCTGCATGTGTTGTCACTGTTGAAGCAAATGCCTACCTAATTTGACAGTCTTGGTGTGTTTAAAATTTTTTGAGTTTCAAAATAAGCCTATTAAATCTACTGATGGAGCCTTCAAGCAGTGAACAATTATATGAGGATCCAGATCCCGGAGGCAGATCCCAAGATGCAGAGGCCAGAAAGCAGACAGACTCAGAGCAGAAGTTGTCTAAAATGACCCACAATGCTTTGGAGAACATTAACGTGATTGGCCAAGGCCTGAAGCATCTCTTCCAGCACCAGCGCCGCCGCTCGTCAGTGTCCCCCCACGATGTTCAGCAGATTCAGGCAGACCAAGAGCCAGAGGTGGATCTGGAAGGCCAGAACACGTGTGCTGAGATTGATGGTGTCGCCACCCACCCCACAGCTCTGAACCGCGTCCTGCAGCAGATCCGAGTGCCACCCAAGATGAAGAGAGGGACGAGCTTGCATAGTAGACGGGGCAAGCCCGAGGCCCCCAAGGGGAGTCCCCAGATCAACAGGAAGCCCGGCCCCGAGGGGACAGCCGTCTCACAGGCCGGCCGGCCCAGGTCTTCATCCACCACGGATGCCCCCACCAGCTCTGCAGTGATGGAAACTGCTTGTGTGGCCGCAGCGGCAGTTGCCTGTCTGCCGTCGGAGGAGGTAGCTGCAGAACAGCGGGTAAGTCGGCCTGTTAACTTACTGTTTCTGCAGGCTTGTGCTGGCATCTGCGCCCACGACTCTCAGGACAGAGGTTCAGTTGACTTTCCGGGGTACCCACCGCTTTTGAAAGCCACCTTCAGTGCCTTACCCATTTACCACAGAACTGGTCCTTTTTTTTATGGTACTGGGAACTGAAATGGGTTCTTGGCTCCCTACCCCAATTATTCTTTTTACTAGTATGTATTTGCAATACGTGTAACAATTGCATCCAACTTGAAGAATTGGTACACATACAGATCACATTTTGGTTCTTGGTTTTTAAATTTTTTTTTAATACAATTCAGATTTGGCAAATAGTGGCTTGTGCCTTTTCTCAGAACATGGCTTTGCTTTGATGATGGAGCCTGCGCCTGCTTAGAGGACAGGCGTCACATGCCGAGCACAGGTGCTCTGTTCTCCCTCTGAGGTCGCTGGTGGCAGTCTTCCCCACGGGAAAGCTGTGCAGCGTGTCCCGTCCAGGACAGTCTGGGTACATGTTCTCTGCATGTGTGCTTCACACGTGATGCAACGTGAACCGGGTCAGCTTGGAGTTCACAAAGGCAGCCTGATGGCATCATCAGCATTTGTTCTCAAAAGGGAACAGTTAAAAAGTTAAATGGCTTGAATTTGAAAGAAATATACTCAGTGTAGAAAACTTCAAAAAATGCAAAACAACAAGGAAAAATTTGCCAGTATTTTGGTGCATTTTCTCTGCCTATATTTATGAAATAATATATTGAAGAAAATTTAATTTATTAAAATTATAGTTTAAATGAAACCAGAATCTTATCAAATACAACTTCCGGTTCTTTATGATTAAAACTCTATCTTGAGCATTCTTAAATATATATAAATTTGCTATAGATTTTCACTGATTTCATATCATTAATGTAGTTTAATATAGTTTATTGACCATTTCTGTATGTTTCATTGGAGATGATGAAAAATATTTAAACTTCCAACATAATTTCCTTTACTTAAAGTAATAGAGAAATAGGAGCGTATCGCGCATGGTGTCCGCCGTGCTGTCCAGCACAGTACCCCTTGGTGCTACCATCCTAGCGCTCGTTTATTGCGTGGCGGGTGGTGTGGCTAGGCACGGGCGTCCTTCTCTTCCGTCTGTAACAGGCCCATTTGTGGCTCTGATGGGCCGATAGTTGTCACTTTTGCTGATGAGATGGCAGAGGCACAGGAAGCTGTGTTTACCTGAGGCTTCAGAGCTAACCTGCCGCGCGGTGGAACACGTCAGAGCTTATGTGTACATCTAGATCGCTCGCTTTTTCTTTTTCCCTTTAGTTTGCAGTGCTGGGAGTTGAGCTCATAGCCACTGTCACCGAGCTGCTTCTTCCTCCCTGTTTTACTTTGAGACAGGGTCTCCCTAAGTGGTGCAAGCTGGCCTTGAGTGTGTGGACCCATGCCTTGGTCTTCCACGGCATGTGCTAGCGTACCAGGCTTAGATTATGTTTCGTTAGACGTGTCTTTGTGACTTCTCTGCTGTAGGCACTGTCCAGCCCCAGAGCTGGTTCTGCCTCCAGGACCATGAGCCTCTCTGCTGCTGTGTACTCGACATTGTCTAAGTGCTTGGGAAACGCAGGAAGGTGCAGGAACTTAGATGTTTTTCTTTTTTCTTTTCTTTCTTTCTTTCTTTTCTTTTCTTTTTTTTTGGGGGGCGGGGCAGGGTCTCACCCTGTGGTCCAGGCTGGTCCTGAGCTCACTTTGGAGCCCAGGCTGGCCTTGGACTCATGGCAATCCTCCTGTCTCAGCCTCCCGAGTGCTGGGATTACAGGTGTGCACCACCACGCCCAGCTTATGTGGTGATGGGGAATCGAACTCGGGTACTTAGCACTTGCTAGGCAAGTGCTTTAACCGCTGAGCCTTTCCTCCAGCCCTGGGAACTTAGATGTTTTTCTTTCAGCACTTTAGTACTTTATTAATTCCATTTGTTTCTATAGTCAGCTAATGCCATTTAGTTTATGAACATTCAAGGGTATGTCTTATATAGTAGCTTGATCGTATTTTAGACCTGTCTGTCAGATTTTTTTAAATGGCTGTCTTTTAGTCTTTTCTTATTCTTTCTTTCTTTCTTTCTTTCTTTCTTTTGATACAAGGTTTTGCTGTGTAATCCAGGCTGGTCCTGAACTTGCTTTGTAGCTCAGGGTGGCCTTGAATACACAGCAGTCCTCCTGCCTCAGCCTCTTGAGTTCTGGGATTACAGGCATGTGCTACCATGTGTGTGGCTTATGTGGCACTGGGGAAATGAACTCAGGCCCTTGTACTTGTAGGCAAGTGCTGTAGCCACTGTGCCATTCCTGCAGCCCTAAAATGGCTGCCTTAAAATATTGTTTCTAATATGTATATACGTAAAGTGTTGTTTTCTATAGGTATTTCTACTATACGTATTATTATTTGTTCACATTTGAAGTTTCCAGGATGTTTTTGAAAACTTTGGGACCCTAAACTCAGTGAGCTTGCCGTCTAGCTGGACCTGCGTACACTTCTGAGCACCTGCTTTGTTCAGAACCTTCCGAGAAGAATATTTGAGGGGACTATTTAGTTGTACCATGTTTGGGCTCAGCTCTTAAGGCAACATGTCTATAATCGGGGAATTTTTTTTCTTTTTTTTGAGACAGGATGTCACTCTGTAGTCCAGGCTGGTCCTCAACTCACAAAGGAGCCCAAGCTGGCCTTGGACTCACTGCAGTCCTCCTGCCTCAGCCTTCCTGGTGCTGGGATTACAGGTGTGCACCACCGCGCCTGGCTTATGTGGTGCTGGGGAATCGATTAGAGGAATTTCTGAGTTTTAATGAAGCACTTCAACATAGGTTATCTCACTTGATCTTAAAAAGTCTGTGAGATGGTAATGAAGGTGTTGGTGTCATTTTTCCCCTTCAGACTAGGGCCATGCAACGAGACCTTTGTGTAGACAAGAAGGAAGCTTTTGGTTTCTATAAGACAGTTTTCTTTCTATGACATCATGTTTTCTAGACAGCTGTACTGCAGAGCAGAATGTGACAAGGGCTACAAGTCACAGAATGGTCAGAAAGTTTAGGAAGGGTGTCCTTAATTCCATCTGGGGGAGCTTGGGAAAGCCGGCCTCTGAAGGCCGGGCTGTGGGATGCTAAGGGTACAACAGGCAGAGGGTATCTTCCAAGTTAAAGACTTCGGGGAATAAAACAGTGTTTCCTGTGTACCTTACACTCTTTTAATGTATTTCAGGAATTTGAATGTGGCCCAGAACCGTCCTTGGAGCTTCCAGGACACTTAACGATGTCTTGGCTGTGCGCCCTTCCTGGCATCTCGCTGGGCCATAGTGCTTACACAGACGTCTCATGCAGAAATAACAGGGTAGCGGTTTTGTTGAATACTGAGGAAGCCCTCATTCCTCTCTGTGTCGTACGCATCTGTACTCTGAGTTTAACCACAGCCCAACCCGCTCTCTCCACCCCTTCATGAGCTCTCAGTGCCCTGCAGAAGTCTCGTCTCTGTCCTCCCCAGCCCTGTGGTTTCATAGCAAGCAGGCTGTCAGTCATCTGTACTGGCAATTCCAGCTCACCTCTGCTGTAAAACTCTTGCTTTCCAGTCTCTGTTCTGTACCATTTGTCTCCAGACAGAGGAGAATGTACTAGAAACCCTGTAGGACATTAGTTGCTGGTAGCATTTCTGGGCCTCAGTCCCAGGATCTCTGACCTAGCAAGTTTGAGGTTGAGCCTGGAAATGTGTACTGCTCACTAAGGCCCCAGGTGACTCTCGCACAGTCACCCTGTGAGTTTGGGAACCACTGTCTGACTCTGTCAGTCACACATTCGAGTGGTTGTGACCCACGTCCAGTGCCTCGCACGCGATCCCCAAGGCTCACCCTACCCTCTGTTCCTGAATCCTGCCCTTCTTCGTGCTCAGGTTGACCTCTGACATGGAAACCAAGGCATGGAACTGGGCCTGTGAGCCGCATGAACGTTACGCTGTGTGTCGGGTACAGGTTCCAGCCACCCTCCCCAGCTGGGAGTGAGTGGGCACAGCACGCTTGGCTGGAGCCCTGTGCCACTGTGAGCCATGTCCTGTCTGCTCCTCCTCAGAGGACTTGGGACTGGGTAAAGCGTAACAGTCGCCGCCCTCACAGGGTGTGTTTTGTAGAAAGGGGAGGTAAGTAACAGTAAAATCAGTGTTGCAGAGGTGAAGGAAGGGAAGAAGTGACCCCGGGCAGATGCCCGCCTGCTGTGGCAGAGGGGCAGGGACATCTCCCTGAGAGAGCTCTCTCAGGCCTGAAGGGTTGGGGGCCACTTGCCTGCTGGGGGGAAGGGCCATGCACTCGAGCAATGGGAGTGTCCAAGGCTGGCCATTTTACCAGATTTTTTTTCTCAGTTTTAAGGTGAGGGAATGACAAGGGCATCCAGGCCATAGCCACAGCCCTTATGTCCATGCTGGAGGGTGAGGACAGGTCTGCCAGTTAGAATCTAGCCTGTGGCTGTCACGCCTGGCCCATGGTTTGGGCACCAGGACCTGTCGCTTCCTGGGCTTGTCTGCAGCTGTAGTCACCTGTCTGTTCTCTTTCTCCAGCTTGCTCGGTGCACCTGAGTGCCCACACCTGTCTACCTCTGCCTGCAGTGTAGATGTCTTGGCCTCTGCAGCCTACTCTGGTTCTGTTTTTGCTATTAAAGATCATTATGACCTTAAGAAAATCAGACTCTACTTTCATTTCTCTCAGTTTCAAGATGAGGTCATTTTACTAAGTAATATTTAATCTTCTGGTTTAAAAATACTGTAAATTAACCATCATTCTTGCCAATTTTTCATAACTCCGTAGAAAATAAGTGACAGTCTCTGTAGAGCACAGCTAGATAAACTCAGGTGTCGTTCAGTTCCCACAGCCCTGTAGTCCACCGGGTAGCTGGTTCTGTCCCCCGTGCCCGCAGCAGGTGTAGGGGCGCTCCTGAAATCAGGGGCAGCTGAGGTCCAGAGGAGGGGAGCTGCACTGGAGCGCAGTGCAGGTGTGTTACCTACCACGTGTGGCCCGGCATGTGTAGCTCTTGTCCAGCTTAGGATACAAAGCGTGTAAATAATCAAGTTTCAGAATCGCTAAGATGCACATGAGCCAGGCCGGTGCAGGCTGCATCCTGGAGAGTGGGGCCTGCGGGCTGGGAGGTAGTCAGCCCTTCGGAGAGAACAGCTGATTTTTAAATTTTCAGTTTAAATATTTCTAGCAATATAAATGTGAAACAAAATAATTTTAATAATGTGATTGGAAATTTCCGGAGCCGAAAGGATAATTCCAGTTGCCGACCACCAGATGGTGCCAGAGGCCAAGGATGGGTAGGTGGGAGTGGGGTGTCCTGCAGGATTGGCATTTAGAGAAGTGGGCTGGCGGAGCACAGATCTGGGACGTAGTCATGGTAGCATGCATGTGAACAGTGAATTGAGTGCTGTGCAAATGGGAAGGATAGGTGAAGAGCAGGCAGAATTTGACACTATTAAGGTAAAAACCAGGATTAAAAAAAACACAGGATGGGGCTGGAGGAATGGCTCAGTGGTTAAAGTGCTTATCTAGCAAGTGCTAAGTACCTGATTCCCCAGCACCACATGAGCTGGGTGTGGTGGCACACGCCTGTAACCCCAGCTCTTAGGAGGCTGAAGGCTGGAGAATTATGAATTCAAAGCTTGCTTGGACTACACAGGGAAGCCCTATCTCAAAGATCAAAAAAAAAAAAAAGTGTTTTTCAAAACTGAGTTATATTCCTACTCTGAAGCTTTATAAAGAAGACTCATCTTAGTAAAAAGTGGAGGTCATTCATTAGGTTAAATGTAACCTGTTTTCCTTTGCCCTACGCGGTAGTTGCAAGCTTTAGTGTAATCACACCCCTGGGGGTGGGGGGATGCAGAACAGATGACCCCATTCCTGTGCTCCCTTGTCTTCACAAGGACTTTGGGCCCCGGGAGCCTTAGCAGTGGGAAGGAGAGGCTGGCAGCAGGCCCTGCCTCTGCTTACCTGGCACTCACAGAGGCCCTGCCTTCAAAGATTCGCAGACAGACCTCAGCTATATAGAAGATAATCACTGGAACACGCTGTTTGTCTCCAGGGATCGTAGTACAGCACTTTGTCTCAGGAAGGACAGCAAGTTCATACAAGATTGAGCTTAGCGCCTGTTTGTTAAACATAGGCTGATCCGGATGTTGATTCCTGTGACCTGTGGCCTGGCTGGGGAGTGTGAGCAGGTTGTTTTGTGTCCACACGTGGACGTGTCTGGGCCACAGCTTTCCTAGGTTGTGCATCCATGTGTGCCTCTCATTTTTTTGTGTGTAGGTAGACTTTGAAAATATCTTTTTCCTAAATAGGATCATTTCATATATATAAATGTTTGGTTTTAAAAATCAGCTTGGCAAATTTTGTAAAAATAGTTAGCAAGAATTATTGGTGTATATGTACATTGAAAGTGTATCTAGCTGAAGATCAAGTCAGGTATTTATTTAGAAGCAACTACGTAGCCCAGCCTGGTGCCACAGACCGCCATCATCCCACCACTTTGGGAGGCTGAGACAGGAAGAGCACACATTCAGCCCAGCCTGGTTAATTCAGCAATTCAGCGAGATCCTGTCTCAAAAATCAGAACTAGAAAATTGGGACATAGCTCAGTGCGATGACCTGGGTTCCACCCCAGTACCACAAGAAATCAACATACAGTAAGATAGGGGGAGTGATGATGTATGTTTTGTCATAGTAACATCTTACTGGGATGTATTTTAAGAATATAATAATGAGAAAGCTAAGAATTTGAAGCTTTGTGGTGCTGGAGGAATGGCTCAGCAGTTAAAGCACTTAGCTAGCAAGCACAAGGCCCTGAGTTCAATTCCCCAGCACCACATAAAATTGGGCATGGTGCTGCAGGCCTGTAATCTCAGCACTTGAGAGGCTGAAGCAGGAGGATTGCCCTGAGTCCAAATCTAACCTGGGCTACAAACAGGCACTACCGTGCCCACTTCAACTTTCACCTTTAAAGGTGTATAAATGTTTTTGAGTGTAGGTTTACGGTTCAGATTTCCTTTGGGAGGATAGTGAAGGATCTAAGTTTTTATCCCCTCTGGTTACATGTGTGTGCATATTTGCAGCGTAGGTTACAGAGAGCCTCGGTGCAGTCCTAAGCCCAGGGGGTGCACAACACCCGTTTTCTGTTAGTAGCTCTGAGCTTTTCCTGAGAAAATGTCATGATCCCTTATTTGGACATGTACAGAGTTATTTGGGCATCACAGAGTTCTCATGCTAAACGTGGATGTAGAGATGGTGACAGCGGACTGATGGCCAGTGTGCTGGGTTGGTTGAGGGACCCTTAATTGTCTCTATGGGCCCCTATAGCCTAATATTCAAAAAAGAAAGAACATTATTGATCTAGACTAGTGGCTTCCAATTTTTTTTTTTTTTTTTTTTTTTTTTTTTGAGACATGGCCTCACTCTGTAGCTCAGGCTATGTCCTAAACTAACTATGTAGCCCAGGCTGGCCTTGGACTCAGGGCCTCCAGCCTCAGCCTCCTTGAGTTCTAGAATTACAAGCATGCACCACCACACCCAGCCTTATGTCATGCTGGGGAATCGAACTCAGGTCCTTGAGCTTGCAAGGCAAGTGCCTTAACTGTGGTGCCATTCCTCTAGCCCCCCCAAATTATTTTGTTTATCACCTCTCTAAGCATGTGTCTGATATTTCTGTTTAATTATCAATTACACACAATTGTTCCAATAGATTATGTAAATCATGTAACACAAAAATAGAAATTAAAGGCTTGAAATAAAGATACGAATACAAGTCACAGTGGTTTCTTAACAGCTCGTTGGGTTGTCTTGCAGTATATTCTGGAGTATGTATTTAGACCAAGATAAAAAGTAATTTTTTGTACAGAACTTTTGGGTAGTATGAAATGATTTATGTTTGACTTAGGAAGTAATTTTATTACAATAGTTGAGCATATTTTCCTGCAGAACTGTCTAGCTCTGGGCTTGCTGCCTTGGAGTGATTTTCTAGGCTCATCAAAGGAAGGCCTGGAATCTTCCCAGACCCACGGCCTCAGAGAGCGTCTGACAGAACCGTCTCTGGTCGTTGTAGGATTCTGCGAACGCAGTTGGTAGCTGACGGAGGGGCTTCAGATGTTGAGGGCCGGTGAAGTCTGGGAAGGTCTGGCCCAGCCACCCGTGGAGGTTGTTTGGTTGCCGCTTCAGCCCTGCACACAGCTCCTCTGTAGTCTTGTTTAGAAGGAGAATGGCTTCTGCTTTCCAGCCATCCCCCTGTGGGAAGCGCCAGGCCAGTCGCAGGCCTGCAGTCCAGCTCTGTGGGAGGTTAAGTAACAAGAGAAGAGGAAGTGGAGAGGCAGGTGGAGGGAAGGTTGGACAGGCCTGGTCACCACTAACGATTCAGTAGACCGCTGTCAATTCCCTCTAGCACGTCAGTCCTGTCTCATCAAGGGTCCATCTGTTTAAGCTCAAATTATGTCACCATAAAGAGGAAAGCCTTGGGCTGGGGATATGGTACACAGATTGGGAATCGGCCCAGCGTGTGGCAGGCCATGGGGTCGATCCCCAGCACCCCAGCAAAGCAGAGGGACACAACTTAAGCATCTTCCACTACCTTTTCTTCTATTCTTTTGGGAGACGGAAAGAGGTAGTTTGTGGCAACAAACTAAGACAAATTAGCAGTGAAGTTGGTTTCTTCAGGGTAAACATTAAAACAGGGTTGTTACAAGAAAAATTCAAGCACCAACTGAGACCTGATTTGAGTATTGAAGCTGGAACCTCAGTGCCACAGAGGACTGGCTGTGGTGGTTTCTTCTTTCCTGTTCTTCCTCTGTAAACAGGGAGGTGTAATTTCTTCTGCGTCAACCATCAAGGGGTGTCGAACAAATACTAAGAACCACCCAAAGTGTAGATCTTTTAAGGTGCAGACAGCCTCCCGCCTTTGTTGAGATTTGTTGAAAACATTTTCATCTGTGCTGCCCCAGCATTTCTTCATAGGAGGCATAACACTGAGGCTGGGCACTAGAGTGACCAAGAGTCATTGTGGACCCCGCTACCACCACTACCATCCTGGCCCCCGAGGCCAGGAGAGGAGAGAAGTGGCGGCGTGCTGGAACCAGCTAATCCTAGGTGGTGTGTTCACGTGGCCTGCTCGGCAGCTGTGCAAGTAGACAGTTACGTAGTCGTCTTGCCATAGCATGGAATGCCTGAGGTGCTGCCCTGCCAGGCTCCCGCCACCTTCCAGCACCATTTCCAGCATGCAGGTTGTTGGGGACACACTGTTCTGTCCTGACCAGAGGCCAGTGCCCGGTGTTCTGCTCCTCAGACCTGCTGACTTCTGTAGTGGCGCAAACAACTAAAAAGAACTATGTGCCTGTTGTGTGCACTTACGTGACAGCGCATTTCCATAGTGAGAGTTCTTCCGCTTCTCTTGTTCCTCCGGGGCCACACATTGGCCTCTACATAATCTGTGGTAAGTTACATCAAGATCAGTTTCAGCAGGTAAATGTTTGCAGTGTGGGTCTGCTCTTTGGAACTGTCTGCCTAAGGCCCAGGGTGAATTTGCTTCCAACACTTCGCATACGAGGGGAGCGCGGCCTCCCTCATCGCCTCAGAAGCATAGCTCTGTGGGAACTGGGGTAGACTAGGCTTTGTGATCCACTGAGAGCTCAGAGGAATTCAGGCCGCGGTACAGGTTCCTACTTGGGACTTGCATTTGCCCACGGTTGCGTGTCAGCGTCTCTTAGTGTGTTAGGCTTTAGAAGCTCCTGGAAGGGTATAGAGACAGCTTAACTTTTTTCGTCATTAGGGGGATTTGTAGCTCTAGTGTCATACTAAATAAAATCAGTAATTAAAATAAAACCAATTTGCATATAAATGTGTTAACTGTTACCTGGAGTCTGGCTTTAGTAAGTAAATTTTACTATTTTAGTGGGATTCACTTAAAAATTAGGTAAAATAAGACTTAGCTACCATTGATACTGGCAAAAGAAATCTTTGCAAAAGGTGTTGATGTTCAGTGTAGAAAGTTGTCAATTCTATTATGCAGTTTTGAATTTTTAAGCAGTTATGAGTATTTTTATATATATTATAATACATCTGTATCTCCCTCTCCTTAACAGTTTGTCCCCAGTGGTTCTTCCTGTCACTGCGTGTCGTTTCACTTGCTGTCTGTACTGCCCTAGGGCCATGGAGAAACCAAGGCAAGAAACCCAGGCAGCCCTCTGCACATAACAGTGGGGCTGTGCACCAGAGTGACCCAGAGTCACAGAGCTGGAGCTCACTGCCAGTTCTTTGCACAAGAGGGGAGTGCAGGACCCAGGTCTGACCTGGGTTGGTGGTAGGGCTGTGCACAGGGAACCAGGCAAAGTGAGGAGTTCCTATTATTTCAGATATGCATCTCCTTCATCTCTTAGAGAGTTGTTGAAACCAGTAATTTAAAAATTGCCTCTCCTTTCAACACTAGGAATATGAAATATTCTGCTTCTTTGTGGATCTTTTTTATTAAATTTTATATTTTATCAAGGAATTTCTATAGATTTGTTTATGACTATCTCCCAGTTTTCAGAACTCTCACAAACAGGTATTTTCTTCAGCATACCTAGTCTATGGGAAATTTATTTTCACTTTGTGTTTATCACATACTAGAAAAATTTTTTTCCTAACCCTAACTCTAACTAGAAATTATTTCAAAAAGACAAAAGGCAATACTTGGTTTTAAGAACAAGAATCCCCATCCTGATCCTTATGGATACATTTCCCTTATACACAGTTCTGTGCTATTCTTGAAGCCGCTGCTTGAATTTTTGTCTACAGCTGTGCTTGGGTTGTGTCCAAGTGGGGGCGGAGTTGCAGTGTCCTGAGTACTTCGGGGCCTCACACTCCTCCCTGCGCTGCAGAGCCCTGCCGCTGGGCCGGAGCACTTGCGCCCAAGGCTGTGTCTCGCCTGCCCTGGGCATCTTGCCCTCCTCCTAAATCCTGCTGTTTGTGTCCTTGACCCGGCACTGTGTCACTCTTCCACCTTCTCATGAGGCCTGTGATGAAAGGGCAGAAACGATGCACACTTGGCTTGTCTTTTTTTTTTTTTAACCTTTACTTCACATGTAGCTAGGTGTTGAATTTTATACAAACAGTGCTGTTTATCTTGTGACTTTTGTTATTGCTGCTGCCATTCTGCCTTCTTTCCTTCTTTCTGTTTGTTCTTTTCTTTCTCGGGAATTGAACCTGTTGTCTTAAAGGAGAGCGCCTTGGGGTAGGAGCCCATGGGTCCTTTCCGATGCAGAAGATTCAGAAAGGCTGCATCTGGAAACACTAACGTTAGAAAAATTTCTTGTAATACTAGTTTTATTATTCCATATTTAAATTTTTATTGTGTGTCATTTTTTAATATAGAAATGTTTATTTGTAAACTGTGATGTAATAGTAAACTTCCTGTGTATCTGCTACACAGCCAGCATAAGATAGAAAAGGCCGCCACCAGCAGGCTCCGGGACATCCCTGTGATTCCCTCACTGTTCTGCACTTCGTACTCTGTGCCCTTTATTTAAAAAGATTAATTAATTACATGTTTTTTTTGGCTGGAGGAATGGCACAGCAGTTGAAGCCATCGCCTGGCATGCACACAGCTTCTGAATTCGATTCCCCATCACCACATAAACCAAAGGATTGCTGGGAGTCCGAGGCCAGCCTGGGCTACGTAGTGAGTTCAGAACCAGCCCAGGCTACAGAAGAAGAGCCTGTCTCAAAAATTAATAATAATAATAATAATAATAATAATAATGAAATGGTTGTTTTGTTTTTGAGATGGTCTCCCACTTAGTCCCAGCTGGTCCTAAACTCACTGTGGACCCCGGTCTCATGCTTCCTAGGCAAGTACTCTGGTCCCTGAGCTACGCCCCCCCTATCCATTAATAATGTGATTTTGACACTAAACAGACCATTTAATTGTGCCTTTGGGGAGCTTTATAAATAGTATGTAGCATACTTAGTCTTCTACAGTTTGCTTTTTGTGCAAAGATATGTGTAAGATGCACTCATGTTGCTGCTGTAGCTCGTTCGCGTTATTTGATTTTTTCTGCTCTATCTCAGTTATCATTTTGGTAGTCAGGTTATAACCCTGGGTTATCTTTTACTGCTGTTTCAGTTTTCCATTTTTAAATTTTTTCTGTCTCGTCTTGGGTGATAGGCCGAGCAGAGACCCCGTTCATTGCAGGGACCTCCAGTTGCCCAGCACTTAGATGTCTCTTCTTCAGCCGCATTTCCCAGCAGATAGCTGGGCGGCAGTGGTGGCGACAGCCTGCGGCTGGCCTGTGAAATTCTCAGCACTGTCCCCGAGTGGCAGCCCATCCCTTAGCTGGGTCTGGAATCCCTGTGGGTCGCTTGCGTGGAGCTCACAGCTGGCAGGCCTCGCGCCCGCAGTGTGTCTCAGGAAAGCGTTGCGGGGTCAGCCTGCGGTGGTCCAGACCTGAGTGTGGACTTGCTCTGGCAGCCCAGCCACCGCAGCACCCCAGCTGCCTGGCCGCGCAGCCTGTGGCAGTGAGGGCTGTGGGCTGGGCCCCTCACTCCTGCCGAGCCACTCTCTCTTCTCTCACTCTCCGCCTTCGGGTCGAGGCTCTTATTTATTCAGCTTCAGGAAAGAGCCAGCTTTTATAAAGCCACGTGGTCCTCAGTGGTGCATCTGGTGCTTCCTAAGGAAGCTTTCCTTCGAACAGAACTTTAAAGAGCTCTGGTATAAGCTTGCCCTTTAAAGTCATTTTTGTGCTTAAAGTAAAACAAGTCATAGGAAATTTCACATCTGGTGTTAAGCCAAGGTAGGCTCTTTTCAGTGCCTGCAGAACCCTTTGACATGTGGAGGACTGCTCTTGTGAAGCAGAGAAGACAGAATCTGTTGCTTTCTTCCTATAGCAACGAAGATGGTAATATTTCTATGGCAAAAAAAAAAAATTGCTTCTGTTAAAATTATCTTTTGTCTCAAATTCTCTTAGTAAGTACCTAAACATGAGCTTCATTCTCTTTTCACTGGCCTTGTGTGTCATAAAATAGTATTTTAAATTTTGATTTTAGATATTCAGGCTTGGTCTTCTGAATCTTTTCGTGGGTGAAGGAGATCTGGGTCAAGTTTGGGCTTTCATTAAAGCTTTTTTTTTTTTGAGACAGAGTCTTGCTCTGTAGCCAGGCTGGTCCTGAACTCACTATTGGAGCCCATGCTGTCCTTGAACTCACAGCAGTCCTCCTGCCTCTGCCTCCCAAGTATGGGATTACAGGCGCGCACCACCGTGCCTGGCTTATGTGGTGCTGGAGAATCGAACTCAAGTACTTAGCACTTGATGTATGGAAGGATCAAGCTAGTCGAGCCCTTTAACCACTGAACCGTTCCTCCAGCCCAGAGCTCACACTTTGAACCGTGTGAAATCACCAGTATTTTAGGAACGTGGGTTTGCATAAATAGTGGTTCTTGTGTGATGCCGCACAGTGAAGTTACTGCACCTTACCAGCTTAGCTGACACAGTCTAGTGCAGGAACTTCCGTGGTGTTCCTGGAAATACTTCAAGTCAGAGGAAAGGGTGTGATAAAACCAGAACTGCTCATGCTGACTGAAGGAGCGGGTCTAGCATTCTTCTAGGCCCTGGAGCGCAGCAGGCCCCTCCTTGCCCTGCAGTGTCACGCCACTGACGCTGGAGGCTGTTCTTGCTGGGAGCCAGGTCCACAGGGCCTTTGAGTTTGGATATCACCGTGCAGTCTGGGACCTGGCTGCTAAGCTGTGCGCCTGTGTGGGATTTCAGTAAATACCTGTTAGCTGTAATCCATGACACGACTTTGTTTACTGTGAAAACCAGTTCATGTGAACTTCCATAAGTAAGCAGAGGAATTCTGAAATGAGGTGACTGGTGGGGCAGGAACAGGAGGGCGCGGGGGGCGGGGGGGGGCTTGTTGGAGAAGTCTGCCCTGAGGAGCAGAGAGGAGGCAGCTGAGGGCCAGAGTGCACGCAGAGACCGTGGAGTCCAGATGAAAGCGGTAGGAGATGTCAGAGGCGCGGTAGGACCACAGGCGAAGGCCTCACACAGTGCTTTCGGGTCTCGCCTCCAAGGAGGCCCAGGGTCTTTGCCGCACAGCTGTAGCCACCGCGGCCACCGGCCCTTGGTCGGTGCATCAGGAGCCTCCCAGAGCATTTGCTCCCCTTGAAGAACAGTGGTCACAGTCCAGGAGACCGGCCCGTGTGCAGTCTACACGGAAGGGCGTCGGAGCGTGAGACGTGGCGTCGTGGTCATTACAGTCATTAACAGCTTTGTGTGAAGGTGGAAGCGGAGACTTAAGTGAAACACCTTAAAAGGACAGAGGAGCTAGCGATGTAGCTCATGGTTGATTGTGTGCTTCAGTGCGTGAGGCCTGGGCTCCCTGCCCCGCGGTGAATGCATGCACACACGCACATGCGCTCATGCACACACACGCAGGACCCCATGACATGCCCCGACACAGCTGCTAGATTAAAAATAAGGCCAGACAATAGCCGCCCAGGGATTTGTGTCACACAGAGCAACTGGAACTGTCCAGATGCTCCAATAAGGTTGAGCTGGTACTGCCACAGTGAAAGCTTTTCCTGGTACCTGCCACAGCTTCCGAAATGGTAACTCCGCTTTCAGTGTTCCTGTTTGTAGATTGTATGTGTGTAAGAAACGTGCAGACATGACCTGCAGGCGAGTGTCAGGAGGGTTTTACAGCAGACTGTGGCAGGGAAGTATCAGAAGCAGCCAGATACAAATGCAGTGAGCAGAGCTGAGCCCGCCCCACAGTGGGCTCAGCTGATACAAGGGGCTGCTGGATGCAGCCTCCTGCACGAAATGCACACATGAGATGAGTCGAGAGAAACATGCAAATGACCTTCTCATGTGATACTAGGGATTGAACCCAGGGCCTTTGCACCGAGCTACATCCCTAGCC